>OU611826.1:10600000-10775000 GCA_914767695.1 Ptilodon capucinus | reverse complement strand
AAACGGTGGTTTTTTCGCGCGAAAATACAAGTGTGGCACACCAAAAGAAGCGCCGTGAAAAGACGCTTCCAGTGATACTAAACTCGATTTCGTGAGTGTAACACCTGAAGTACAAAGTGGAAAAAACCGGATTTCGAAACTTAAATCGTGAACGCTGCCGAAACCAGATCGACGACCTACCCCGTTTTTTACACGGCTGGAAAGGTCTCGCCGAGACCTTTCTTGCGACACCCTGGTCGGATTTTTTGGACCCCCCACGGCCGAGCAAAAGCCAGAAAAACAACTTTTGGGTGTGGTGAAAATCCGACAAAAGTGCAAAAATCGAACAAACTGACACCATACCCAGCTGCAGGCAGCCGACAGGACCCCAGGGACGTTTTTAGAAAGACTATAAGTTAAGTGGTTTCGAAGATAATTAAGTGTTAAAATCTCAATTTTTTCAAAAATTCATATTTCATTTTTTAGATCGATAACACCCAAATTAAAATTCACTTTTGGATAGAGCCTTCAGCCCCCCACATTTATACCAAATTTCGTAATTTTCGGCCCAGTAGTTTTTTATATATTTAATTTTAAAGTTTTCAAAATTTCACATAATTTCTCAAAATTCTTCCTTTTACAAGTATCCCCTCCTTTTTCCAAATTATATTCATTATACCATAGTTATAGTCTATTCAAAACCGAAGAAAAAATTGAGATTAGACATACTTTTGAAAATTTTCGTAATTAACAATTCAAATTTGACTTTTTTGTATGGACATTAAGAAATAAGTGAGTGCGTGGGCCACGAGGAGGACCTTTTAAAAAACCCAAAAGTGGTGTCAGAAGTGTTTTTGCTCTTATAACAAAGGAGTTATAGAACTTTTAAAAAACGAAAACAAGTCGTCAAAATCCGTGCATCTTTACGCCGTACCGACCGAAGGGGCAAGCAGAGTGCAGTCTATTCGACCTACCCCGTTTTTTGCACGGCTGGAAAGGTCTCGCCGAGACCTTTCTTACGACACCCTGGTCGGACTTTTTGGACCCCCCACGGCCGAGCAAAAGCCAGAAAAACAACTTTTGGGTGGGGTCAAAATCCGACAAAAGTGTAAAAATCGGAAAAACTGACACCATACCCAGCTGCAGGCGGCTGCCAGGACCCCACGGACGTTTTTATAAAGACTATAAGTTAAGTGGTTTCGAAGATAATCAAGTATTAAAATCTCAGTTCTTTCAAAATTCATATTTCATTTTTAGATCACGATTTTTCGATCACACCCAAATTAAAATTTACTTTTGGATAGAGCCCTCAGCCCCCCATATTTATACCAAATTTCGTAATTTTCGGTCCAGTAGTTTTTTATATATTTAAATTTTAAGTTTTTAAAATTTCACATCATTTCTCAAAATTCTTCCATTTACAAGTATCCCCCCCTTTTTTCCAAATTATATTAATTATACCATAGTTATAGTCTATCCAAAACCGAAGAAAGAATTGAGATTGGACATACTTTTGAAAATTTTCGTAATAAACAATTCAATTTTGACTTTTTTGTATGGACATTAAGAAAAAAGTGAGTGCATGGGACACGAAGAGGACCTTTTAAAAAACCCAAAAGTGGTGTCAGAAGTGTTTTTGCTTGTATAACAGAGGAGTTATAGGACTTCTAACAAAACGAAAACAAGCCATCAACATCCGTGCATCATTACGCCGTACCGACCGAAGGAGCAAGCAGAGCGCAGTCTATTTTTAGATTTCGTTTCTAACCAAGCCACCAACAGCCGCGCGTCATCACGGCCTGTACCGGCCGAAGCGATAAGCAGAGCGCAGTCTATTTTTAGATTGTGTTGCTAACCAAGCCACCAACAGCTGCGCGTCATCACGGCCTGTACCGGCCAAAGCGGCGAAGCGGTAAGCAGAGCGCAGTCTATTTTTAGATTATTATATTATTTCGGTTGAACTGTGATGTGATTATTTCCCGTGTTCTTTGGAAGTAATCATTTAACCGACTTCAAAAAGGAGGAGGTTTTCATTACACCTATAAATAGACACAGTAACCTGACACGAGAGGTGTCACCAAAGTCTCTTTTCCTCTGTCTTTGTCCTTTAAACCGACTTTGAAAATTCATCGCGCATCATCACGCCGGTATTGCCCGAAAGGGTAAGCAAAAGCAGTAGGCAATTAACCTAAATTTAAGTTATTGTAAATCGTATTGTGTGTCGTGATTGTCCCCGTGTCTATTGTGTATATATATTGTCTTGTGACATACAGCATCAAATTTAATTTTTCTTTTAACCGACTTCAAAAAAGGAGTAGGTCTTCACAAAGTTTTAAAAAAAAGTTTTTGTTAACGTTCACTTGATTAGGTATTGCGATACTCCCCGTGTCGTTGTACGTAATTGTTTATATTTATTTATATTATTTTAATTAGTTTATTATTATTTCATTATTTTATTATCCACTTTATCGTATTCTACTTTATCTATTTTATTTTATTTTATTTTATTTTATTTTATTTTATTTTATTTTATTTTATTTTATTTTATTTTATTTTATTTTATTTTATTTTATTTTATTTTATTTTATTTTATTTTATTTTATTTTATTTTATTTTATTTTATTTTATTTTATTTTATTTTATTTTATTTTATTTTATTTTATTTTATTTTATTTTATTTTATTTTATTTTATTTTATTTTATTTTATTTTATTTTATTTTATTTTATTTTATTTTATTTTATTTTATTTTATTTTATTTTATTTTATTTTATTTTATTTTATTTTATTTTATTTTATTTTATTTTATTTTATTTTATTTTATTTTATTTTATTTTATTTTATTTTATTTTATTTTATTTTATTTTATTTTATTTTATTTTATTTTATTTTATTTTATTTTATTTTATTTTATTTTATTTTATTTTATTTTATTTTATTTTATTTTATTTTATTTTATTTTATTTTATTTTATTTTATTTTATTTTATTTTATTTTATTTTATTTTATTTTATTTTATTTTATTTATTTTATTTTATTTTATTTTATTTTATTTTATTTTATTTTATTTTATTTTATTTTATTTTATTTATTATTATTAATTATTATTATAAATCAATTTTAGCCAATTACATAATATATTATTTTTTAATTCACATATTTAGTTAAAATTTTACTTAAAGCTTTTTAAAATTTTACGTATCTACTTCAGTTGGTTTATTTACAATTTCATCTATTGATTATTTTATTAAATTAAAATTGATTATTAATTATTATTATAAATCCATTTTAGCCAATTACATAATATATTATTTTTTAATTCACATATTTAGTTAAAATTTATACTAAAGGCTTTTTAAAATTTTACGTATCTACTTCAGTTGGTTTATTTACAATTTCATCTATTGATTATTTTATTAAATTAAAATTGATTATTAATTATTATTATAAATCAATTTTAGCCAATTACATAATATATTATTTTTTAATTCACATATTTAGTTAAAATTTTACGTACCTACTTCAGTTGGTTTATTTACAATTTCATCTATTGATTATTTTATTAAATTAAAATTGATTATTATTATAAATCAATTTTAGCCAATTACATAATATATTATTTTTTAATTCACATGTTTAGTTAAAATTTTACTTAAAAATTTTTAAAATTTTACGTATCTACTTCATTTGGTTTGTTTACAATTTTATTTATTGAAAACTTAGCCAGTCACAAAATAATAATATACTATTAGGTATCACGACACTCAGCGCGGGTGACATCACGATACCTCGCAATCTTGTTTAATATTAGTTAGACTATCGGACACGGGTGGCACCACCATAGAATCTGGAAGGTTCGATACAAGCTAGTAACTAACCAAAACTGTCCGCCATCTGGCCGGCGCTAGACGAACCATTGGTGACGCCAACACAGCCTCCCCAGAGTCATCCGGCGCCGAGTAGCGAAACTACTTGGTCGGGTGGAGGACCGAGGAAACCGGGTACCACCTGTCCAAATAGTTCAAATAACCGCCACAGGTGACACTACCTGTAGGATAGCTTTTATTAAATCGTATTAGTTCCTTTTTTCGACACCAGTGGCGCAACTTGTACGATTAATTTTAAATAAAATTTTAAACTTAGTATTTTGACACGGGTAACTCCACGCACAGGATTTTTGTTAATTTTAATTTCTAGACAAAGGTGGCACCACGTGTACGATTATTTAAGTATTGTTTTAAATTCTTATAAAGTAGAATCAAAACTGGTAAATTTTATTAAGATTATTTAATTTCCGATTTTGTAAGCGGATGGCAGTACATGCATGATTATTTCTGGGTCCCATTTTTCAATAATTATACTAATAGCGGTAATAACTTCGGCCCTATTGATCGCAGCTAATCGCGACCTTCGGAAACATTGTGCACCGCAAGTAGAGCTACACTTTTGATTAAAGAGGGAGTTTATATGTGCTGCCCTGTGTAGATAATCCTTACCTGAACCTTACCTGAACGGCGTGCTAACTGAATCTTGCTACCGCGAACCTGCAGCGGAGGAAGTAGACCTAGTAGAGACGAAAAATTTGTTCAATACTTACCTGCTATTCCGCTCGGCCCTCTGCTTCTTCTGCTTGCCGCACCTGAAAGAAAAAGAAAATAAATTAACTTCCACAAATTTACAACTACCATATCATATTATATTTTTGACCACATTATACACCTTTATACACTTTTTATACACTTTTACACTTTTACATTTACAATTAGCATTTTAAAAATTACAATTACAAGACTGAGATCTACTTAAATTTACAAATCGCCGCGAGCCCCTGCAACATGGCCGCTATTGGCCGCACGCCCACCAAGACAAGGTCTCCTGTGGAGTGTGGTCAGGCTGCTCCCGACCGCAGACTGACCTTCACCGCGCCGAATAAAACAGGGGATTGTGAGGCTGGCAGGAGTGCCACTCAACAAAGCCCCCCCACCAATCCCCAGGAAAACCGACAAGTCTCAACTCCCAAGCCCACTCGAGTTGCTGAGGCCAGAGGCTGGCTGAACAAGGCAAAGCTCCACCTCAGCAACTCGAAGAACTTGAAGTCTGAAATCAAGGCTGGAGTGGCACAGGCTGTTGAAAAACTATACAGCCTGGTCAAGGAAGCGGAGGAGGAAAGGAAAGGAGCTCCTCAGCTCTCCCGAAAGGAGAACAAAAAAGGGGAAATAGAAGGGGTGGCGAAGGATAGGATGGGTGAAGGGGAGGGTGTTGGGGGCGGGAATCACGACCAGGACAAAATGTCAGAACTCACCCGAAAACTGGAGGAAAACTCTAGGCTGCTAAAGGAGAACAGCGGGAGTTTACAGGCGCTCCAGGCCGTCATTGATAGCCATCACAAAGTTATGGAGGAGACAAAACTGGCGCTAGGTGACGCTGGGGGACCGGATCATGCAGAGCTTATGGCCGCAGTAACCTCTCTGAGGCGTACAACCGAGGAGATGAATGGACAGATTTCCGAAATGAGGGTAGACTCCCCCTCATATGCGGAAATTCTGTCTAGGAAACTCCCAAGCCCTCAAACAGAGAAGCCTAAGCACTCCGTGATCGTGTCCTCCGACGTCACAATGGATACAAGCGGTGAAGTAGTGGACAGAGTCCGGCAAGCTGTGGACGCCAAGACAAGCGGGATTCAGATCAGCAGAGTACGCAAAATCAGAGATCAAAAGGTCGTCCTAAGCTGCAATAGCAAAGGCGACCTGGACAAAATGACGGAAAAGCTTAAGTCCGACAAACACCTAAAGGTCGAGGAAGCAAAGAACAAGAACCCGCTTGTAATCATCAAAGACCTCATGGCTTTCAATACAGACGATGATATCAGAACAGCGCTGAGAACTCAGAACATGAGGCTACTGGGAGATCTATCGGCGGAGGACGCGACCGTAGTGGTGAAGTATCGTCGCAGAGCGCGGAACCCGCTGCAAAACCACGTGATCCTCCAAGTGACTCCTCAAATGTGGAAACGGCTGACGTCGGCTGGTAAGGTGTTTTTGGACCTTCAATATGTCACGGTTCAAGACCAAACGCCGTTAATACAGTGCACCCGGTGCTTGGCGTACGGACACGGCCGGAGAACATGCACAGAGCCAGCCGATCTCTGTGTGCATTGCGGTGGGCCCCATCTTAAAGTGGATTGCCCAAAACTGGCTGCAGGCGAAGCACCGGTGTGTCGAAATTGCAGTGACGCCAAGTTGCTCAACGCAGGCCACACTGTCTTTGATCCGGAGTGCCCAATCAGGAGGAAGTGGGACAGTTTAGCAAGAACAGCCGTAGCATACTGCTAAGGTGGTCCCTAGCCCCCCACTTGACGTAAACACCATAGCATACAAGATAGTGCAGGCTAACCTCCAAAGGAAGGAGTTAGCTACTAATGAGCTTATGATCGAAGCCGGCAAGAGAAAAATAGCCCTAGCGCTGATCCAGGAGCCATATGTGGGTGGGCGTAAAGAGATGAGGTCGTACGGAGCGGCGAGGGTCTACCAGAGCGCTGACCGCGGAGAGGGTACTGTCAAGGCGGCGATAGTCGTCTTTGACTCAACTGTTGACATTGTGCAGTACCCAAACCATACCACAAACAACATCGTTGTGGTAAAGATGCGAACCAGCGCCTGGGAGATCGTCGTCGTTTCGTATTATTTCGAACCCGATCAACCCATTGAGCTATACTTGGAACATCTAAGTACTATCGTCCGAGCACATGGGAATGGCAAGTTCCTTATTGGAGGCGACGCAAATGCCAAAAGCACTTGGTGGGGAAGCGCCACAAACGACAGCAGGGGAGAGGACTTGTTGGGGGCGATAGCGGAAATGGGCTTGCAGGTGCTAAATGACGGCGATATCCCCACTTTTGACACCGTGAGAGGAGGGAGACGACTTACCAGCTTTGTTGACGTTACGGCCTGCACGGAAGATCTGCTGCCCCTGGTGGAGGACTGGAGAGTAGCGGAGGGCCTCACGAGTTCGGACCACAACGGCATAACTTTTCAAATAAAATTGTGTAAAGCATCAGGTATTAGTATAAGCAGAACAACTCGTAAATACAACACCAAAAAAGCTAACTGGGTCCAGTTTCACGAGAGACTGGACCAGTTAAAAATAGACAACAACATAAACACAACAGCAATCAAAGAAACTAAAACTAAAGAAGAAGTAGAAAGATTTATAAATAGCTATACACAAATAATAACAGAAACATGCACACAAATAATACCTAAAAAGAAACCTAATCAAAAACTTACCTTGCCGTGGTGGTCCGAGGATCTGGTCAAGATGAAGCGCGAGGTCACCACCTTGAAGCGTAGAGTTCGTTGTGCAGCTCCGACTCGAAGACCTGGAGTCGTCAAGCAGTACCTGGAAATAAAAGAAAAATATGAGGAGGAAGCAAAAAGGGCACAAATTAGAAGCTGGAAAGAGTTCTGCGGAAGGCAGGATAGGGAGGGGGTGTGGGAAGGGATATATAGGATCATAAAAAACACAACGAGAAGGGAAGAGGACCTCCCGCTGAAGAAAGAAGGCATGCAACTAAGGCAACAAGACTCAGCTAAGCTGTTAGCGGACACATTTTACCCGGGCGACAATGAAGGAGAAGACAACTCACACCACCGGCGGATCAGGGCCCTTGCCGACCATGTAAATGACCGGGCCGATGGCGAAATCCATGACCCGGCATTTACAATGGAGGAGCTCAGGGACGCGGCGGAGAGCTTTAACCCTAAAAAAGCGCCCGGAGGGGATGGGTTCACGGCGGACATCTGCTACCAGGTCATCCATAAGGATCCTGACCTTAGCCTGGCACTACTGAACAGATGCCTGGAGCTTGGTCTATTCCCAGAACAGTGGAAGGAGGCTGTGGTGGTTGTTCTGAGGAAGCCTGGCAAAAAGGATTACACCAGTCCAAAATCTTATAGGCCGATCGGATTGTTGCCTGTCATGGGGAAGATTCTGGAGAAAATGGTGATAAATAGGATCAAATGGCACCTAGCGCCGAGGCTTAGTCCTCGCCAATATGGCTTCATGCCCCAAAGGAGCACCGAAGACTCCCTCTATGACCTGACTCAGCACATACGCGGCAAGTTACAACAACGCAAAATCGTGACTGTAGTGTCGCTGGACATAGAGGGAGCCTTCGACAGCGCTTGGTGGCCTGCCCTAAGAGTACGGCTTGCCGAGGAGGAGTGCCCGGTGGACCTCCGCCGAATAATAGACAGCTACCTACAGGACCGCAAAGTTCGAGTTAGGTATGCCGGCGAGGAACACACAAAGGGTACTGAAAAAGGGTGCGTACAGGGATCCATTGGAGGACCAATTTTGTGGAATCTTCTCCTTGACCCGCTACTGAAAAGCCTTACACGCAGAGGGGACTATTGCCAGGCTTTCGCGGACGACGTGGTGTTGGTTTTCTCCGGGGATACGGCTCTGAAGATCCAGGGACCGGCGAATGCCGCTCTTGAACATGTAAGGGAGTGGGGTGTCATGAACAAGCTCAAGTTTGCACCGCACAAAACTTGTGCAATGGTGCTTACTCGGAAGCTTAGGTATGACACGCCACTCCTAACCATGGGAGGGATCGAAATCGCGATGTCGGAGGAAATCAAAATTCTCGGGCTGACAATAGACAGCAAGTTGACGTTCAACGCCCACACTGCAAATACTTGCAGGAAGGCGTTGAACGTCTACAAGCAGCTGTCAAAAGCCGCTAGAGTCAGCTGGGGCCTCCACCCGGAGATCATTCGCACCATCTATACAGCAACAGTAGAGCCTATAGTGTGCTACGCCGCCAGCGCGTGGGCGTCGGCTACAAGAAAGATAGGAGTGCAGAAACACCTTAACACCGTCCAGCGAGGATTTGCACAAAAAATGTGCAAAGCATATCGGACGGTATCACTAAACGCGTCACTGACTCTGGCGGGATTACTGCCCCTCGATATCCGTGTGCGGGAAGCGGCATCGCTGTACGAGGCCAAGAGAGGAGTACCCCTGCCAGACCTAGCCGATCGGGAAATCGAACGTCGATTGGAGTACCGCAAAACCCAACACCCAGCAAAACGTATACGCGAGGGGTTCGTCTGCCTTAATAACCAACAGGAGGTATTCGATCTGGTATGCGGTGCAGTCAAAATCTATACGGATGGCAGTAAAATTGAGGGCAAAGTCGGGGCTTCGTTATCCATATGGGATGGCGAATCCGAAACCGAGTCCTATAAACTTAAACTGTCGCCATACTGTACCGTGTACCAGGCCGAGCTCCTCGCGATATGTCGAGCCACCGCACACATGCTGAAAGGTAAACAAACTAATTGGGCGGTCATTAGCGACTCCCGTGCGGCTCTTGAAACGGTGGCCAACTCGAGCTCACTCCATCCTCTAGCGGTCGAAGCCAGAGGAAACCTATCAAAAGGCAGACTCCAAAATAAGGCTATTTCCCTATTTTGGATTAAAGCACACGCCGGCCTGGAGGGGAACGAGAGAGCGGACGCACTGGCAAAACAGGCGGCCCTCAACACAAAGACTAGACCAACATACGACTTATGCCCGGTTTCACACATCAAGCGACAGATCCGTCTTAAGTCGCTTGATGAGTGGAACCGTAGATATAACACGGACACCACGGCATCGACCACAAAACTCTTCTTCCCAGACATTGGTGAATCCTACGCAATAGTTAGAAAGATCCAGTTTAGTAGTATTTTAACACAGGTTATGACCGGACACGGTGGATTCTCAGCGTATCTGAATCGCTTCAGATGCAAGGAGAATCCATCGTGCGTCTGTGAACCGGGTATAGGTGAGTCTATAGAGCACATACTATTTAGTTGTCCCATTCACGCACTACTAAGATTTGAGACTGAGATAATGCTGGACCTAGAAATAAGAGCTGAAAATGTTAAGGACATAGTAAAAGACTGTAACAGACGCGAAACTTTCTTGAAATATTGTACCGAAACAGCAACAAAAGTTGTAAATAGAAATAAGACCAAATAATGGATCACACTTCTTTCTTTCTTCTTTCCTTCTTTATTATCTTTCTTCTCGTATCTCTTTACTTCTTAAACCAAGCTACAAAGCTGATTATGTACAATAGTTCTAAGAACTACAAACTAATCGTCTGGATATAACATGTATGCCAATTAGATATAAGGTTGTAAAACCGGATTAATGTATAACAACGTATAAATAATGTTAAACGCAATAATAATGCTCTCTGTGATAATGACGCTTAATGTAATAATAATGCTAATTTAATAATTAATTTTAATGTAACGGTTATTTTTATGTAATAATAAGGATTATTGTGAGAACTATGTTTAAGGTAATAATAATATGTCAAGAAATAATAACAATAAAGACTGATTTGATAATAATGTGTAATGTAATTAAAAATTTTAATGTAATATGACTGAAATATAATCCTAGACAGTAATTTTATGTAATAAGTCAACTAGTACTTAAGAACTAAAAAATGTATTAATAGGCAAATAATAAAGTATTAAGTAGAAGTAAGGGAAAAGAATAAAAAATTATCCCCGTGTAATTAATTATCCCATTACAATTAAGTGCTCTGATTAAAGTCAGAGGTTTAGCTCGCGGGCCGGGCCATCAAAGCGCCCGGACAGGAAAAAAAAAAAAAAAAAAAAAAAAAAAAACCTAACCTAACCTAACCTAACCTAACCTAACCTAACCTAACCTAACCTAACCTAACCTAACCTAACCTAACCTAACCTAACCTTTTTTTTTTTTTTTTTTTTTTAACGTGGTAAAATGCATTACGCATCCCCCGCCGACTCGGGGGAGTCGACGAGGGTATGTGGGACTCCCCGGCATATTGCCGGTATACCCACTAAAAACCACGGAGAACCATCCGCCGCTTTGGAGGGGTGTTACGGGATCGCCCCAGGCATGCAACCGCGACACCCCAGCGGCTGGCCCGGCTGTGTTGCCGGGTTCGGCCCAGCTGTTCGCTGGACCCCTTCACAGAGAAGGGACGGCAAACCATCCCCCTAACTGCCGGAACCGTGCAATGGATAACAGGTCCCCCGACCTGTCACCCTGGTTTCGGCCGGTGTTACAACACCTTACTTCTCCTTCGAGGCCGGGGGGTTACAAAGTGGCCCCCCCATTTGGTGCCCCGAGGGTCGTCCCACATCCGCGCAAATCGCGCACCTCATCACCGCCTCGCAGCCCGCTGCCCTATGACCCGCCAATCCGCAGTTAAAACACAGGGCACCGCGGTCAACACCCGAGGGGCATTTCGCCCTCGTGTGGCCTACTCCCATGCACTTGTAGCAGCGCATGGGGCGCCGCTGCAGTGCCTCCACCCTGGCCGCACTCCATCCTATCTGGAGTTCGCCGGCCTTCACCAGATCCTTAGCCACCTCCGCCGGACAGTTTACCACAACAGCCCCCATGCTGCCCTGGACACGTCGGATCTCCCTCGTGCTTACCAGCTCCACGGCACACTTTCCCTCTCGCGCAACCGCCGCCACCACACTGTCCTTGGTGGCGGAGTCGTCCAGCCCAGAGACGCGTATCTCTACGCATTTCGTGGGCCGAACGACTCTTGCCACCCCCTCCAAGGCGACGCTAAGCTTCTCAGCCAGCTCATCCGCCTTACCCTCCTTCTGTCCTTGAGGCAGCTCAAGGACTCTTGCCCCCGTGGCAGCCTGGCGGAACTTAAGGGATTCTATCCCGAGGTCCGCCAGGTTAACCCTCTCCCTCGCTCTGGCCATAATCTGGCCGTACGTCATCCCGGCGGAAGCCGCCTCCTCGCCCATTGTCACCACCACCACAGAAGTGCGTGGTGGCACAATTACCGGCCTGACCACTGCCGGCGCCACCTTCTTTTTTCCCTTCTTGGGCCTCCCAACAAGGGTGAACCCCTCGTCATCACCCCCCGCAACGTTCAGAGGGGGTACAGAGTTACTGACAGCTGCCACCGTCCCCCCCGACCCCGACTTCAACCTCCCCGACTTAACCGCAGAAGGCCCAGGCCGAGCCCTCACCGGCCCCTCCACCTCCGACACGGGGGCGGCCGCCTCCCGTCTCCTGTCAGCCGCCAGCGGCGGCCGATTTGAGACGGCAGGCAGCAAACGCTCCTCTATGCCCGCAAAACGGGCGTCCATCATCTCCCCTAACGAGGAGATGATAGAGCGCCTGAGACCATCCAGAGCCTCCCCTTCCATCAGAAGAGGAGGTACAGCCACCGCACCAGCATCTGCCATCGCCGCCTTCACGGTGTCAAGCTCCCGCCTCCTCTCTCCCAACTCCCCCCTCAGGGACTCGACTTCCTCGCGGAGGAGGTCATTTGCCCCTCGGAGGCGCTCCACCTCACCATCCCCACACCTCAAACACAGCAAATCCAATACGGTCTGGACCTTGATCACGAGGTCCTTCATCCTCCTTTTAGTTGACCGCTCGAGATGCTCCGACTCCTTAATCATCCTCAGGATGTCCACCGTGCACTCTCCCGCCGTAGCCCTCATATGCTCCGACGACACACTCGAAACAGCTTCCTCCTGCTCGCGATCCAACACCAGACTAGCCGCCCTCTTAGGGGAGGCCTTCGTTTCCCGCCCCTTGACCAAATCCTGCTTCTCCTCCTCCACTATGCGGGTCCCATCTCGGCCACCCGTCCCCCTCCGCAGGTTAAACCGCAGGCTATACCCTCCCCGCTGTGCCGTGGTCACTTTGGCCGACGCCACTTCCTCCTCCGCATCCGAGCCAGAGGTTTCGGCCTCCACCCTCGTGACCCGATGCCTCCTCTTTCCCCCACTAACGATGACACTGGAGTCAGAGTCCATCGCTGAATCTGACCCAGGCACCACAAAGCGCGAAAACACTAACCACAAAACTTAACAACCAGTAACATAAACCATCAACAACAAAAACTTAACAAAACCCTCCCTATTTGCCAACCACAAACAACAACCCCTCAATTAATAACTGCCTCAGGATAGTATTAGTTCGTGGGTAGGTCTGGAACTCCGTTACGGTTCGTTAGACCTACACCACTACTAACAGGGGACACCGCGAGAAGGTTACTATCCACGCCCCCCAACCTAACCTAACCTAACCTAACCTAACCTAACCTAACCTAACCTAACCTAACCTAACCTAACCTAACCTAACCTAACCTAACCTAACCTAACCTAACCTAACCTAACCTAACCTAACCTAACCTAACCTAACCTAACCTAACCTAACCTAACCTAACCTAACCTAACCTAACCTAACCTAACCACTCCTCAAATGTGGAAACGGCTGACGTCGGCTGGTAAGGTATTTTTGGACCTTCAATATGTCACGGTTCAAGACCAAACGCCGTTAATACAGTGCACCCGGTGCTTGGCGTACGGACACGGCCGGAGAACATGCACAGAGCCAGCCGATCTCTGTGTGCATTGCGGTGGGCCCCATCTTAAAGTGGATTGCCCAAAACTGGCTGCAGGCGAAGCACCGGTGTGTCGAAATTGCAGTGACGCCAAGTTGCTCAACGCAGGCCACACTGTCTTTGATCCGGAGTGCCCAATCAGGAGGAAGTGGGACAGTTTAGCAAGAACAGCCGTAGCATACTGCTAAGGTGGTCCCTAGCCCCCCACTTGACGTAAACACCATAGCATACAAGATAGTGCAGGCTAACCTCCAAAGGAAGGAGTTAGCTACTAATGAGCTTATGATCGAAGCCGGCAAGAGAAAAATAGCCCTAGCGCTGATCCAGGAGCCATATGTGGGTGGGCGTAAAGAGATGAGGTCGTACGGAGCGGCGAGGGTCTACCAGAGCGCTGACCGCGGAGAGGGTACTGTCAAGGCGGCGATAGTCGTCTTTGACTCAAGTGTTGACGTTGTGCAGTACCCAAACCATACCACAAACAACATCGTTGTGGTAAAGATGCGAACCAGCGCCTGGGAGATCGTCGTCGTTTCTTATTATTTCGAACCCGATCAACCCATCGAGCTATACTTGGAACATCTAAGTACTATCGTCCGAGCACATGAGAACAGCAAGTTCCTCATTGGAGGCGACGCAAATGCCAAAAGCACGTGGTGGGGAAGCGCCACAAACGACAGCAGGGGAGAGGACATGTTGGGCGCGATAGCGGAAATGGGCTTGCAGGTGCTGAATGACGGCGATATCCCCACTTTCGACACCGTGAGAGGAGGGAGACGACTTACCAGCTTTGTTGACGTTACGGCCTGCACGGAAGATCTGCTGCCCCTGGTGGAGGACTGGAGAGTAGCGGAGGGCCTCACGAGCTCGGACCACAACGGCATAACTTTTCAAATAAAATTGTGTAAAGCATCAGGTATTAGCATAAGCAGAACAACTCGTAAATACAACACCAAAAAAGCTAACTGGGTCCAGTTTCACGAGAGACTGGACCAGTTAAAAATAGACAACAACATAAACACAACAGCAATCAAAGAAACTAAAACTAAAGAAGAAGTAGAAAGATTTATAAATAGCTATACACAAATAATAACAGAAATATGCACACAAATAATACCTAAAAAGAAACCTAATCAAAAACTTACCTTGCCGTGGTGGTCCGAGGATCTGGTCAAGATGAAGCGCGAGGTCACCACCTTGAAGCGTAGAGTTCGTTGTGCAGCTTCAACTAGAAGACCCGGAGTCGTCAAGCAGTACCTGGAAATAAAAGAAAAATATGAGGAGGAAGCAAAAAGGGCACAAATTAGAAGCTGGAAAGAGTTCTGCGGAAGGCAGGATAGGGAGGGGGTGTGGGAAGGGATATATAGGATCATAAAAAACACAACGAGAAGGGAAGAGGACCTCCCGCTGAAGAAAGAAGGCATGCAACTAGGGCAGCAAGACTCAGCTAAGCTGTTAGCGGACACTTTTTACCCGGGCGACAATGAAGGAGAAGACAACTCACACCACCGGCGGATCAGGGCCCTTGCCGACCATGTAAATGACCGGGCCGATGGCGAAATCCATGACCCGGCATTTACAATGGAGGAGCTCAGGGACGCGGCGGAGAGCTTTAACCCTAAAAAAGCGCCCGGAGGGGACGGGTTCACGGCGGACATCTGCTACCAGGTCATCCATAAGGATCCTGACCTTAACCTGGCACTACTGAACAGATGCCTGGAGCTTGGTCTATTCCCAGAACAGTGGAAGGAGGCTGTGGTGGTCGTTCTGAGGAAGCCTGGCAAAAAGGATTACACCAGTCCAAAATCCTATAGGCCGATCGGATTGTTGCCTGTCATGGGGAAGATTCTGGAGAAAATGGTGATAAATAGGATCAAATGGCACCTAGCGCCGAGGCTTAGTCCTCGCCAATACGGCTTCATGCCCCAAAGGAGCACCGAAGACTCCCTCTATGACCTGACTCAGCACATACGCGGCAAGTTAGAACAACGCAAAATCGTGACTGTAGTGTCGCTGGACATAGAGGGAGCCTTCGACAGCGCTTGGTGGCCTGCCCTAAGAGTACGGCTAGCCGAGGAGGAGTGCCCGGTGGACCTCCGCCGAATAATAGACAGCTACCTACAGGACCGCAAAGTTCGAGTTAGGTATGCCGGCGAGGAACACACAAAGGGTACTGAAAAAGGGTGCGTACAGGGATCCATTGGAGGACCAATTTTGTGGAATCTTCTCCTTGACCCGCTACTGAAAAGCCTTACACACAGAGGGGACTATTGCCAGGCTTTCGCGGACGACGTGGTGTTGGTTTTCTCCGGGGATACGGCTCTGAAGATCCAGGGACCGGCGAATGCCGCTCTTGAACATGTAAGGGAGTGGGGTGTCATGAACAAGCTCAAGTTTGCACCGCACAAAACTTGTGCAATGGTGCTTACTCGGAAGCTTAGGTATGACACGCCACTCCTAACCATGGGAGGGATCGAAATCGCGATGTCGGAGGAAATTAAAATTCTCGGGCTGACAATAGACAGCAAGTTGACGTTCAACGCCCACACTGCAAATACTTGCAGGAAGGCGTTGAACGTCTACAAGCAACTGTCAAAAGCCGCTAGAGTCAGCTGGGGCCTCCACCCGGAGATCATTAGCACCATCTACACGGCAACAGTAGAGCCTATAGTGTGCTACGCCGCCAGCGCGTGGGCATCGGCTACCAGGAAGATAGGGGTGCAGAAACATCTTAACACCGTCCAGCGAGGATTTGCACAAAAAATGTGCAAAGCATATCGGACGGTATCACTAAATGCGTCACTGACTCTGGCGGGATTACTGCCCCTCGATATCCGTGTGCGGGAAGCGGCATCGCTATACGAGGCCAAGAGAGGAGTACCCCTGCCAGACCTAGCCGATCGGGAAATCGAGCGTCGATTGGAGTACCGCAAAACCCAACATCCAGCGAAACGTAAACGCGAGGGGTTCGTCTGCCTTAGTAACCAACAGGAGGTACTCGATCTGGTATGCGGTGCAGTCAAAATTTATACGGATGGTAGCAAAATTGAGGGCAAAGTTGGGGCTTCGTTATCCATATGGGATGGCGAATCCGAAACCGAGTCCTACAAACTTAAACTGTCGCCATACTGTACCGTGTACCAGGCCGAGCTCCTCGCGATATGTCGAGCCACCGCACACATGCTGAAAGGTAGACAAACCAATTGGGCGGTCATCAGCGACTCCCGTGCGGCTCTAGAAACGGTGGCCAACTCGAGCTCACTCCATCCTCTGGCTGTCGAAGCCAGAGGAAACCTGTCAAAAGGCAGACTCCAAAATAAGGATATTTCCCTATTTTGGATCAAAGCACACGCCGGCCTGGAGGGGAACGAGAGAGCGGATGCACTGGCAAAACAGGCGGCCCTCAACACGAAAACAAGACCTACATACGACCTATGCCCGGTTTCATACATCAGGCGACAGATCCGTCTTAAGTCGCTTGATGAATGGAACCGCAGATACAACACAAGCACCGCGGCATCAATCACTAAACTCTTCTTCCCAGACATTAGGGAATCCTACGCAGTAGTTAGGAAGATTCAGTTCAATAGTATTTTAACACAGGTTATGACGGGACACGGTGGATTCTCAGCGTATCTGAATCGCTTCAGATGCAAGGAGAATCCATCGTGCGTCTGTGAACCGGGTATAGGTGAATCTATAGAGCACATACTATTTAGTTGTCCCATTCATGCACTACTAAGATTTGAGACTGAGATAATGCTGGACCTAGAAATAAGAGCTGAAAATGTTAAGGACATAGTAAAAGACTGTAACAGACGCGAAACTTTCTTGAAATATTGTACCGAAGTCGCAACAAAAGTAGTAAATAGAAATAAGACCAAATAATGGATCACACTTCTTCTTTCTTCTTTCCTTCTTTATTATCTTTCTTCTTGTATCCTTTTACTTCTTAAACCAAGCTACAAAGCTGATTATGTACAATAGTTCTAAGAACTACAAATTAATCGTCTGTATGTTACATGTATGCCAATTAGATATAAGGTTGTAAAACCGGATTAATGTATGATAATGTATAAATAATGTTCAACGCAATAATAATGCTCTCTGTGATAATGACGCTTAATGTAATAATAATGCTAATTTAATAAGTAATTTTAATGTAATGGATATTTTTATGTAATAATAAGGATTAATGTGAGAACTATGTTTAAGGTAATAATAATATGTCAAGAAATAATAACAATAACGACTGATTTGATAATAATGTGTAACGTAATTTAAAATTTTAATGTAATATGACTTAAATATAATCCTAGACAGTAATGACTTTATGTAATAAGTCAACTAGTACTTAAGAACTTAAAAAATGTATTAATAGGCAAATAATAAAGTACTAAGTAGAAGTAGGGGAAAAGAATAAAAAATTATCCCCGTCTAATTAATTATCCCATTTTAATTAAGTGCTCTGATTAAAGTCAGAGGTTTAGCTCGCGGGCCGGGCCATCAAAGCGCCCGGACAGGAAAAAAAAAAAAAAAAAAAAAAAAAAAAAAAAAAAAAAAAAAAAACCTAACCTAACCTAACCTAACCTAACCTAACCTAACCTAACCTAACCTAACCTAACCTAACCTAACCTAACCTAACCTAACCTAACCTAACCTAACCTAACCTAACCTAACCTAACCTAACCTAACCTAACCTAACCTAACCTAACCTAACCTAACCTAACCTAACCTAACCTAACCTAACCTAACCTAACCTAACCTAACCTAACCTAACCTAACCTAACCTAACCTAACCTAACCTAACCTAACCTAACCTAACCTAACCTAACCTAACCTAACCTAACCTAACCTAACCTAACCTAACCTAACCTAACCTAACCTAACCTAACCTAACCTAACCTAAAGGACTCGCTTGACGAATGGAATCGGAGATACCAATTAGGTGCAACCGCGGCGACAACAAAAATATTCCTCCCTAATGCCATTAAAGCCTACCCTATCGTTAGGAAACTAACTGGCGACAGTGTGCTCACCCAGGTACTGACAGGACACGGCGGGTTCTCCGAATACTTGCATCGCTTCAAGTGTAAGGAGAGTCCGCTGTGTCCCTGCCAGTCAGGAGAAAAAGAAACTATAACACATATTATTGTAAATTGCCCTATGCATATTAAAGCAAGATACAATATAAGCAATGAAATTGATGAAGACATTAAGGCCGAAAGTATCGAGTCAATCATGGCAAATGCAGAGAAACGAGAGAAATTCATAAATTACTGTAAAACACTAGCTAGTATAGCAATTAAAAGGAATAAATGATAAAAAATTGAATGCTTTACTTATATATTGTATATATAAAGAAAAGCATAACATAAAAGGATAAAAAACATAGAGAATAAGATATAAAGTGTAACAAGAAATGAAGAAAAATTGTATGTATAAACTAAGTATAATAAGCTAAGATAAACAAATACCCTAGTAATAAAATAGATATATAGCCACATGTCAAAATATAGATCTAAATAGAATAAGTAAAATAAATGTAAACTTGAAATAAATGTAAACTTGAAAGAAAAGCATAACATGAAAGGATAAAAAACATAGAGAATAAGATATGAAGTGTAACAAGAAATGAAGAAAAATTGTATGTATAAACTAAGTATAATAAGCTAAGATAAACAAATACCCTAGTAATAAAATAGATATATAGCCACATGTCAAAATATAGATCTAAATAGAATAAGTAAAATAAATGTAAACTTGAAATAAGAAATAAAGTAACAAGTAGGGAAATAAATAAAGAAATAGACCCCTGCCTATCCCAAAACTAGTTGCATAAGGACTCTGATCATGTCAGAGGTTTAGCTCGCGGGCCGGGCCATCAAAGCGCCCGGACAGGAAAAAAAAAAAAAAAAAAAAAAAAAAAAACCTAACCTAACCTAACCTAACCTAACCTAACCTAACCTAACCTAACCTTTTTTTTTTTTTTTTTTTTTTTTTTTTTTATCGTTGGAAAATGCTTTATGCATCTCCCTTCTATCCTCGGGGGGGATAGTAGGGAGTATGTGGGACTCACAGCACGAGACCGCATACCCACTAAAAACCAACGTTGCACCTCACGAGTCACAAGGAGTCGGGGCTATGGGAACGCGATAACGCAATCTTCCACGGCCCCGACGCAACAGCAGCCTTATGCAGGCTTCCTCTAAAATGGCGCTGTGTCGGCGCACCAGACACAGCGCCCCGCCACTGGCCCCTTTTTGAGTGGCAGGCACCCCCGCGCCCGCCGCTCAGGGCCCGCCGGGGAGACTTACGTCTCGACCCAGCCCCTCACGCCAGCCTTCCCACCAGCGAGCCAGCCAGCCGATCCAGGAAGGGGATCCTCTACCTCGCGAGGTTCGACCCAACCCAGAACAGCCAGCCAGCCAACTGGCAGGTCAGCCAGCGCCACCGGCAGTCCGTCGGCCAGCCAACTAGCCAGCCCCCCATTGGGGCTCCAGCCGACCTCAACCCAGCCAGCAGGTCGGCCAGCCAAACGACGGACACGCCAGCAGCCCTCGAGTAGGGAGAGGACAATGAAGCCCCCTCCACAGGGTCGCGTCGGCCTAAAGGCCATCGCGACCTCTCCTTAGCCAGCTGTCCAGCCTTGCAGCCGAACAGCCGACCCGTCGCCGATCAGCCAGCCAGTTGAGCCAGCCAGCCGGGCAGGAAAGGCTTCGCGGCCCCCCCTCTGGGGCTCCACCTCTCCACCTCCCAGCCAGCGGCCCAGCCTGCCAACCGGAGACCCCCACAATGGGCGGCTGATATGCCACCCGGCCTACCATGGCGGGCGGTCCGGTCGAACCACCACCACCAGTCAGCCAGGCAGCCAGCCACCCTAAGGCTCGCAGCCGCCCCCGGCACCTCCACGAAAGAGACCGGGGGCAGCTCTCGCCCACTGTGCGCCGCCACGCCGCCCCAGCAACAGCCGGAGCAACGCTCGCGCCCCCCACGTGTCGGACCATTCGCCATCGCCGACAAAACCTAACCTAACCTAACCTAACCTAACCTAACCTAACCTAACCTAACCTAACCTAACCTAACCTAACCTAACCTAACCTAACCTAACCTAACCTAACCTAACCTAACCTTTTTTTTTTTTTTTTTGAGTAGGAAAATGCAATTACGCATCCCCCGCCGTCTCGGGGAAGTCGACGGGGGTATGTGGGACTCCCGGCATGGTGCCGTATACCCACTAAAAACCTACTGTTTTACCTCACGGTCGCATAGTGTCGGGGTCACGGGAACGCAGATGCATACTTCCGCAACCCCGACGCGACTGTGGCCTCTCAGGCCTCCTCGTTTGAGTGCGCCATGTAAGAGTGGCGCACCCGATCCGGCTATATGGTGCTGTGCCGATACAGGGGCACAGCACCACCTCACGAGCCCCTTGATGGAACGACAGGTACCCCCTTGCCTACCGCCCCAGGACTCTTGTTGCGGGGAGGAGACTCCGCCAAAATGGCTAGCCCCCTACAACCCAGCCTTGTGATGACGTTATTGTGTGGCCATCTCCACCTCAGTAGTGCCCCCCGCTACAGGGCGAGCCGGTTGTGACTGGGCTTTGGCTCCAGTTTTTCCCCTATTCTGGCGCGACTTAGCCGGCTTTGAGCCGATGCACACCTTACCTCCCAACTTATGTCCAGCAGGTTTGCTCAACGCAGCGCATACTAGACAGTATGGTGTTGCGGAGCACCCGCTGGACTTATGTCCTACCTGGCCGCACCTAAAACAGGCGCTTCCCCGGTCTGCTTCAGCGGTGCATTGCTCCCGGACGTGCCCTATCTCAAGGCACCGGTAGCACCGCAGAGGTCGCGGCTGCAGAAGTTTGGCCCGAACCGACGACCACCCAACTAGGAGGCGGTCGGTCCTGGCCACCTTATTGGCAGCCGCCACAGGGCAGCTGATAATTACTGCGCCGAGGCCTGTTTGGCCTCGACGAATTTCTCCCACCTTAATTGAGGCAACAGTGCACTCACCGGTTTTTGCGATTACCGCCGCCACATCTTCTTTATCGACGGAGTCGTCCAGGCCTGCCAAGCGCAAGTCTGCGCACTTAACAGGCCTGGTGACTACCACGTCGGCCTCACTCAGGACCTCTCGCAACTCCGCAGCGAGTAGGTCCGCCTTATCCCCGCTTTCGGGTCCCGACACCTCAAGGATCCGCGCCCCTGTCGCGGCCTTTCTAAATCCCAGAGCCATAATTCCCAGTTTAGCCAGGTCTATGGTACTCTTGGCCTTAAGTAAGAGTCCGGCATAAGTGACCCCCCGGGTCACAGCGTCTGGCTGCAGCTTTAAAACCACTGCAGACGCGCGGGGGGGTCGCAGCTTAGGTGGACGCTGCCTCCGCTTGTTGGGCTGGGCGATCGGTTCAGAGGCCGCGCCAGCCTTGCCTTTACGCCGGGACACGACCGACCAGCCCTCAGTATTGGGCGCACCAGATGTTGGCGGCGCGCCACTACTAGCCACTTGTGCAGGACGAGTTGTTGTTGTCCGCTTCCTCCTTTTCTTCTTCGTTTTCGCCTTCTCTCCTCCCCGAAGAGCAGAAGGTGCAGAAGAAGTAGCTGGCCCATCCAGCATCTCCAACGGAGTCGTTTCCGCCGGGCGGGTCTCTTGCGCAGTCTTGGCGGCCACCTTCGGCACAGGCCGTGAACGGGTGGCCACACTGGCGAAATCCATGGCCAGGGGTGGACGGAGGCGCTCCTCTGGCAGCAGTCTGCCCTCGAGCGCATCCAGCCTGGCATTCACCATGGTCCCCACCTCCTCAATTATCGAGCGCTTCAGCGTCTCGGGCTCATACAAAGCACTTGGAGGAGGTGGGGGACTTGTCTTGTCCGGGTTTTGCTGGCTCCGCAGCAAGTCAGCCCGCAAAGAAGCCAATTCGCCACGGAGCTCCGCAACTTCCGCCTTAAGGCGGGCATTATCCGAGGACAGTTTCCTCGTTTCAGCAGATGTTGTGCTTCTACTGAGTACGTCTACGGCGTCCGTGATCACCAGAGCCGCGTCCTTGAGGGTCCTTACAAAAGTTCCCTTAAGGTTCGAAGATTTCGATGCGACTTTGGTGATCAAGCCCACTTGTTGCAGGACCCGTTCCCGCAAGTCGCATGCCGACGGTTCGCCAACTGCGGAAGTCTCGGAGAGACGCTCCGGCCGCAGCAAGTAGACCCTGCGCGCTGCCTCCGCCACCTCTTTTTCGGCCTGGAGCTCCATAGCCTCTCGCTCCTGGGCTATGAGGTCAGCCTTGGCCTTGGCCAAGCCGACATATGCTCCTGTTGTAGGAGGCCTACCTCTACCCCGCGGGGCTTCATCGCCACCTATTCGGACGGGCGAGTCCGTTCGCTGCAGAAAGCGCCCAGACTCGTCCCTCCGCTGTTCGGGGGAGCTCTTACCAGCCCGCACTTTATGCGCTGGGCGGTCTTTCCCGCAACTCGAGGAACGGCGACTCGGGCTCGAGTCGTCGTCTGAGTCGCGCCGAGGACGCTTGCGGTGGCCCCTGTACACCCTGCAGGGACCGCCATCAGCTGTCCGACTGGGCAGCCTATCAAAAACGGAGTCGTCGGTGTCAGACAGCAGCGACTCCACGTCTGAAGGTATATCCACCTCCTTATCTTCAGCGGCAAGCCGCTCCAACAATACTCTTGCGGACGCAGCCCTTTTCAAGTCCACGCCCGCACCAGTCACCATAACCGATCCAGAAGGAGAATCCGGTCCTTTATTCAAGCCAAGGTCAATCGTTTTGCGCGTATCCGTCGAATATTTTAATTTAAGTTTATTCTTATCCATCATTAATCCCACGAGTTAGTTGGGAAAGCAAAGTCCACCGGGTCTCCCTCCCCCGGTAACCCTATATACACCTGGGTGGCGGGCGGTTCCCAGGGTTGGTCGCTAAGACTGGTTTATCGATCCAGCCGCTCTTTAGAGCCTCCGACGCCACGGACCGCAGCGCCAGACTCCACGGATTTTTAGTGAGGTTTACTCCTCTCGGTCCGGCCGGTTAAGGCGAGACCCCCGGTTCCACTGTAGGCCGCGAGACATGTCCACGACACCTACAGGGAATAACGGGATCGCCCGGTGGCGGCAAGCCGCGTGCGCCTGGCAGACACACCGCGCGAATCATACTGCCTCCTCTCGGCGGCTTCCTTTCATACATCACGCATTCGCGGTTCATCCATCACCTTTGGCAAAGACCTTACTGACTACCCCAACCCCTTACCCCCCCGAACCCCTTATCCCCAAAACCCCTTATCCCAACCCCTTACCCCCCCCACCCCGTGTCGGACCATTCGCCATCGCCGACAATCAAACCCCCGCAAAGGAGAATGATTGTCGACGATGCCCAGGGTGCACCGTCCCGCACCCATTGTCACACCATAAACGGATGTGGCAATGGGTGCGAGCACTCGAGGAGGTTGTCCGACCTGGCACCCCAACCTAACCTAACCTAACCTAACCTAACCTAACCTAACCTAACCTTTTTTTTTTTTTTTTTTTTTTTTTTTTTTTTTTTTTTTTTTACGTGGGAAAATGCATTACGCATCCCCCGCGACTCGGGGGAGTCAACGGGGGTATGTGGGACTCCCCGGCAGCGTGCCGGTATACCCACTAAAAACCCACGGTGTACCATCTGCCGCTTTAGGAGGGGTGTCACGGGATCGCCGAGGCATGCAACCGCGACACCCCAGCGGCCGGCCCGGCTAAGTTGCCGGGCCCGGCCCAGCTGTTCGCTGGGCCCCTGCGCTAAAGAGGGACGGCCTGGTACGACCCCAGCTGTCCCCCAGACTGCCGAAACCGTGCAATGGATGGTGGGTCCCCCGACCCGCCACCCTGGTTTCAGCTAGTGGGGAGGGAGAATTTGCGCGTAGCGCCGTCTCCGCCTCCCCACACGTCTGCGCCGAAGCGGGTCCGCCAGGGGATCGTCCTCCCTGGCCCGCTCCGCGGCCTCCTTCTGCGACATCACGTCCTCACAGAAGGAGACCATTGCCTCCCACGCCCTGTCGCTGTCGAGCATGGATTGTATCACGCTCGGCAGCGACAGGTCGTATCCCACAGCCGCCATTAGAGTGCGGCGCTGTCTCCCCCACGCAGGACAATCTTCGAGGGTGTGCTGCGCTGAGTCCTCGGCTGCGCCGCACTCATGGCAGGCGGCCGTTGACTCCCTTCCGGCTATGCGGTGCAGGTACCAGCCAAAGCAGCCATGCCCGGTTAGCACCTGCACCAGCCTATATGTGAGGGAGCCCCGCTTCCTCCTCATCCACCTCTCCAGGACCGGGCGAATGGCACCTATGGTTCTTGCGCCATACGTGGGATTCGCCAGGTCCTCCACCCAACGCTGCAGGGACATTTGCTGCGCCCGACGCCTCGTCCCCACCAGCTCTTCATACGTCGGGCGCTCCCCAACCGCTCTTCTCGCCGCCGTCACCTCATAGACGGCGGCGAGCACTTCCGCCTCGTGCTCCCACGGCGTAAACCCCGCGAGCACGCAGGCTGCCCCCCCCGATACCGTACGGTATCCCCTTATTGCCCTCAGCGCCACAATTCGCTGCGCTCTGCGCAGCAAGGCTTTGTTGTGGCGGCTGAGGGCGTCCGCCCAGATTGGCGCCCCGTAGAGCGCCATACTGCGGACCACTCCCGCAAACAGACGGCGACAGGCCGCTCCCGGTCCCCCCGTGTTCGGGAGGAGTTGGCCTAATGCCGCCGCCGCCCCCACCAACCTCGGGGACAAACCCCGGAAATGTTCCCCAAAGGACCACCTCCCGTCCAAGGTGAGGCCCAGATATCGCATCTGGACCTTTACCGCCACCCTTTCCCCGGCAACCTCGATGGCGGCTCCCGGAGGCGGCCCGCGCCGAGGGCCATGAAACAACATGGCCTCGGTCTTACCGAGCGCTACCTCCAGGCCCAGTCGCCTGATGCGGTTGACCACTAGGGTGGAGCCCACCGTGGCCAGCCGCTGCACCTCTTCCCACGTCCCTCCTCTGGCTACGACTAGGGTGTCATCGGCGTAACAAAAGAGGCGCATCCCCGGAAGGAGCGCGCCTCTGAGCACCCAGTCGTAGCCGAGGTTCCACAGCACCGGTCCCAGCACGGAACCCTGTGGAACCCCCCGTTCAACACCCTGCCGAACCAGCACGCCTCGCCCGTCTACGAAGGCGACCTGCCTCCCTAGGAGGTACTCCCTCAACAGCCGCCGGAGATACTGGGGCACTCCATGGAACCGGAGCGCCTCCAGTATCACTGAAAAGGGCAGGCTGTTGAAAGCGTTGGCGATGTCTAAAGACACCGCCAAAACCCTTTCCCCCCTTTCGGTCGCCTCCTGCGACCAAACTTTTAGCGCCCTGAGGGCGTCGATTGTGGACCGGCCCGTCCGGAAGCCGAACTGGCACTCCGCAAGATCCGGCCCCTCCATCGTGATGTGTTGGACGACACGGGCCACCAGAATCCTTTCCAGCGCCTTCCCCGTGTCGTCCAACAGCACAATCGGCCGATACGCCGACGGACTTTCTGGCGGGCGGCCCTCCTTTGGGAGGAGGCAGAGGCGACCCTCCTTCCACAGTCTCGGAAACTGTCCAGATGCTAAGCATCGCTGGAACAGTTCCCGAAGCTGCCCCGCCATGTGCTTCAGCACTATGGCGAGGACTTTACCCGGGACCCCATCCGGGCCCGGCGCACTCCGCTTCAGGCGGAGGCGGTCTATCACCATCTCCATCTCGCATTCGGAGATGGGAGGGATGTCATCCGCCTCGTCGCCCAGCGCCTCCGGAGGAGGGGGCATCGGCGGCGGGGAGAAGTCCGGACAGTTGGTGGGAAACAGCGCCCCAACGACCCTACCCAAGAACTCCGGCTGCAAGGTCTCCGTCATTGGGGGCGCCCAGTCGCGGATCTTGTTGCGGGCCACCCTAAACGGACGACCCCACGGGTCGGCGTCCAGGGAGGCCAACGACTGCTCCCACCCGTCATCCTTTGCCCGGACAATGGCCAGCTGCAGAGCCTCCTTGGCTCGCTTATAAGCCTCATGCAGCTGGCTCTCCTCCGTCGGATCGCGACTTCTCCGGCGACGGGAGTGGCCGTACTCCCGTCTCGCCGCCGAGCATGCTGTTCGGAGGTCCGCCATCTGGGGTGACCACCAGAACACCGCCTTCCGGGGCAATCGGCGTCTTGACCGCCGCATGGACGCGTCGCAGACCGCCGTGGTGGCGGTGCGGAAGCGGACAGCCCCAGATTCCACGTCCTCCAGGGGGGCGAAATCTAGACACCACCCCTGGACAATGGCGGCCTCCTCCGCCAACTCCCGGTCCAGCCTCCCGACGGCCCAGCGCGGGAACGCCATCTGTCCCGCACCCGAGGCGTGGGGCTGTGCCACACTCTGGGGGGTGGAGACCTCGAACCTGATGTAGACGTGGTCCGACAAGGTCTCCACCTCACCCAGCACGCGCCAGCCGGAGACGCAGCGTGCGACAGCAGGAGTGGCGAACGAGAGGTCCACCACGGACCCTCCTGACTGCCGCACACACGTATGCGCCGTCCCCGTGTTGAGGAGGGACAGCCCGGACTCGACTGCCCACTCCTCAACTGCGGCCCCTCGCGGATCAGTGCGCCGTTCCCCCCACGCCTGAGACTTGGCGTTAAAATCGCCCGTGACCACGACCGGCAAAGGCGCCAGCCGTCTCACTACCGGACCTAGAGAGTCTAAAAACACCTCTAGGTCCCGCAGCGGCCTGTTGGGGGAGAAGTATACCCCCACAATGGCATACTCCCCCCATTTAGCCGCCACGTAGCCAGCGCCCCTCGCCGCCACGAGGAGAGGTCTTCCCCCCGGCCTGCCAACAATGGCCACGGAGCCGCCCAAGTCCCCGGCCCAATGCGGACGGGGCGGGACGAAATACGGCTCCGCAGCGACGGCGACGTCTATGCCCCACTCCGCCATGGACTGCAAGAGCAGGTCTTGAGCCCCGGCGGAGTGATTCAAGTTCGCCTGGAGGAAACTGATATTGTCACACATTAGTGTTCCATATCAGTTCCCTCAGGCCTAAGGCCACCAGCAGTTGGCGCGACCCTTGTCCAAGGGGTCGCAGGTGCCTTTCCCTTCGTGGGGGGAGGGTTGCAGTCCCTCGCCCCCATTGTATGGCCTGTCGGCCGTCCCGCGTGCGCGCACACTGCGCAGCGTGGGACCGCACTGCAGGCCGCAGCCCTGTGCCCCTCGACTCCGCACCGGAAACACAGGCTTCTCCTGTCTACCGTCGAGGGGCAGAGCGCCATCGTGTGCCCTAGCCCCATGCACCGGTAACAGCGCATGGGTAACGCCTCCAGAGCCACGACGCGCGCGGCGCTCCACCCGACCATGAAGCGGTCCAACTCCGCCAGCTTCTTGGCCGCGGCCAGGGGACAGGAGAGGAAGATGACGCCCTCTCCATTGTCGGTGCGCCTAATCTCCCCAGCCTTGATCTGGGCTGGGTCACAGCCCCCCGTACTGGCCGCGGTTGCGACCACCTCCTCCCTCGTGATCGAGTCGTCCAGGCCTATAATGCGCAGGTCTGCGCATTTAACAGGCCGGACGACTCTGGCGTCCTCCGCGAGGGTCTCCCGGAGCTTCTCAGCCAGTCGGTCCGCCTTATCGCCACTCTGGGAGCCAGGAATCTCAATCAACCTGGCTCCAGTGGCCGTGGAACGGATCGACAGGCGGTCAATCCCTAGCTCCGGGAGCTTTATCGCCGCCCTAGCTTTAGCCAGGGCGGTACCATAACTCATCCCCCCCGCTCACAGCTTCCGGCTGCAGTGTTATCACCACAGCCGAAGAACGCGGGGGGGTGAACTTAGCCCTCCGCCTTGCCGCCCTCTTTGCGCTCCTGGAGGTGCCAGGGGCCTTCGCCTGGACCGGCGTGGGGGCCGGGGCAGCGGCGGACTTCTTCCTCCCCCTGCGGGTGACCGTGGTCCAGCTCTCCCCTTCAGCAGGAGGTGGCTCCACCGCAGAGGCCTGACTAGCCTCCTGAGACTCCGGGGGGGCAGGATGAATCTCCGCCTCAACCACCATCTGCACCGGTCCCCTGGACTCAGCGGGCCGCTTAGCGGCGTACTGCCGCGGCGCGGCGGGCCTTACTGGCGCGGCGGGCCTTACTGTCGCGGCGGGCCTCACCGGCACGGTGGGCTGCAAAGCCGGCGGCGCAGCGGGAGGGGCAGACCTTCCACTCCCCAGCGGGGGGCGAACGATAGGCGCCGGGAGGAGCCTACCCTCGAGTCCCTCGAGGCGCGCATTCATCATCTCCCCAAGGGAGATGGTGAGGGATCTCCTCAACTCCTCCAGGCATTCCTGGAGGCCCGGCGCTGGTGAAGCCCTCTGGGCCTCCGGCAGGGGCGGCCTCTGGGCATAGTCCCGCCGCATCGCCTTGACCTCAATTTTGAGGTCCTCCAACTCCCTCCGCAGGTTGATATTGTCCCTGCGGAGACGTTGGGTCTCCTCCCCCAGGGTGCGGTCGGCCAGGCAGTCAACGAACTCCTGCAGGGCAATCGCCGACTCCTTGAGGTCCTTCACACAGCGCCCTTGGAGGTTCCTCGACTTCGCGGCAACCTCTAAAACCTTCGACACGCTCTCCCCCGCCTTTGCGCGAATTATCTCGGAGTCGAGGAACCCCGGATTAACCCGAGGAACGTCCGACTCCGTGGAGAAGTCCTCAGGGACCCTTTCCTTGCGGAAGGAAGACGCGTTCAACCTATGGTTAAAATCGCTTCCCCCCTGCACCTCCCTCACTCGGGCACTCTCCTGCCCGGCCCGTGGCAATCCGGCGCCACGCCCCGGAGTCCGGACCTTGCCCCTCTTGGCCTTCCACACCTTGGGCGGAACCTCCACCTCGGTGTCCGACCCCGGCCCTGACCCGGACGCCGAGTCGTAGACCGACGACCTCTTGCGCGTCACCGTCTCCAACCAGACCAGCGCCTCGGGCCTCGAGTCATCCTCCCCATTGTCCACCACAATCTCACCCCCCCTCCAGGGAGCGTCTGCCGGCACCCGACTGGGTTCCGCCGCTTGAGCTACCCCGGACAGGGTAGTGTGCGGAGCACTGCTGCCCTCACACTCCATCCGCGCGCCCGAAGGCTGCGCCATGTTGGCCCTGAAAAGGGCCTTTGTAAATGTGGATAAACCACCAACAAAAAACAACAACAATAACAATTAACTATAACAACAACCACTTCCAACAACCATCAAACAACACTAACAACCATCAAACAAAACTTACCCAACCTAACCTAACCTAACCTAACCTAACCTAACCTAACCTAACCTAACCTAACCTAACCTTTTTTTTTTTTTTTTTTTTTTTTTTTTTTTACGTGTGAAAATCCTTTATGGATCTCCCTCCGACCCGGGGGAGTCGAAGGGAGTATGCCAGAGTCACGGCAGAGTGCCGCATACTGGCTAAAAACACACGGTGTACGTCTCGGTCGCATAGTGCCGGGGACATGGGAAACGCGAAGACCGCAAACTACCACGAACCCCGACGCGACTGCGGCTTGTGAAAGCCTCCGCTTTGAGTGTGCCTTAAAGATGGTGGCACACCCGGTCCGGCTACGAATGGCGCTGTGTCTACACGGGGCACAGCGCCACCTCACGAGCCCCTTGAAAGGACGACGAACACCCCCGTGTCCGCCGCCAGAGGCTCATGGTGCGGGGAGAGGGACACGCCCAACACGCCAACCCCCTCAACCCTAGACTTGGATGGCCACGTGACTATGTGGCCATCTCAACTTCGCCTGTCTGGCGGACTGACTGTGACTGGGTTGTGCCAGTCGTCGCAGCCGTCTTACGCCTCCACTTTTTCGGCTTGTTCGCACCGGTGCAGGACTTGCTTCCCACCCTGTGGCCAGTGGGCTTGCTCAACGCGGCGCATACTATACAGTACGGCGCCGCGGAGCAGTCCTTAGACTTGTGCCCCACCTGGCCACATCGGAAACAGGTGCTCCCTCTATCGTCCGCTGCGGTGCATTGCTCCCGGACATGCCCAACCTCGAGGCACCGGTAACACCGCAGCGGGCGCGGCTCTAGCAGTTTGGCCGTGACTGTTGACCACCCTATAGGGAGGTGGTCGGCCTTGACCACTCTGCTTGCAGCCGCGACTGGGCAGCTAACGAGAGCTGAACCACCGCCGGATTTTTCTCGGCGAATTTCGCCCACCTTTATCGAGGCCCCGGGGCACTCGCCTACTCGCGCGATTGCTGCAGTTACCTCCCCCTTTGTGACGGAGTCATCCAGACCGGTAATGCGCAGGTCTGCACATTTTTCCGGCCTGGAGACTACAACGTCTTCCTCCTTGAGGACCTCCCGCAGCTTCGCCGCCAACGAATTGGCTTGGTCGCTGCTCGTGGCCCCGGGCACCTCCAGGATTCGAGCTCCTGTCATTGCCTGCCTGAACTTTAGGGACTGAATTCCCAGTTTGGCCAGGTCGATGGAATCCCTGGCCTTTAACAACAGTCCGGCGTACGTGACCCCCTTTGCCGCGGCATCCGGCTGCAGTTTAAGTACCACAGCAGATGTTTGGGGTGGTCTGAGCCTTGGCTTCCTCCTTCTCTTCGGCTTGTTGGCTGGAGCCGGAGTGGGAACCGTGCCAGACTTCGCCTTGCGGCGCCGAGACACGGTCGTCCAGCCTTCAGAGCCGGGCGCGCCAACTGATGATGGTGGCACACCGCTTCCTCCCTCCTGCGCAGGGGCAGCCGCAGCAGCCTGCGTCTTCTTTCTTTTGCTCTTCGCCTTTTTTCCGCCTTGAGGGGCGGAAGACTGCAGAGGAGCCGGCTCGTCCGACGCAAGTGGTGGAGCCACCTCTCGTGAACCGGCCACTGGGGCCGCCTTTGAGGCCACCTTCGGCGCAGGCCGAGGAGAGGTGGCCACACTGGCGTAATCAGCTGCCAGGGGTGGGCGAAGGCGCTGCTCTGGTAGCAATCTACCCTCGAGCGCCTCAAACCTGGCATTCATCATGGTCCCCACCGCCTCAATTATCGAGCGCTTCAGCGTCTCGGGCTCAAATGGAGCACTTGGAGGCGGTGGGGTACTTGTCACTTCCGGGGTTTGTTTGCTCCGCAGCAAGTCAGACCGTAGAGCGGCCAGCTCGCTGCGAAGTTCGGCGACTTCAGCCTTGAGGCGAGAGTTGTCCGAGGACAACCTCCTGGTCTCTTCGGAGATCGTTGTCTCCGTTCGTCGTTGCCAGGTCTCAGGAGGTGCACCCTTCTTGCAGCCTCCGAGACCTCCTTCTCCGCCTGCAGCTCCAGAGCCTGACGCTCCGCAGCCACGAGTTCAGCCTTGGCTTTAGCCAGGCCGACGTATTCGCCGGTAGTGGGGGGCCGCCCCCTCCCACGAGGTGCACTACCACCCGAGCCGCCAGACAAGTCTCGCTTGGTAAAGCGGCCAGTCTCATCCCTTTTGGTGGATGCTTTCCCCTTTCCAGGGCGCACCTTGGTGGCTGGACGATCTTCGTCACTCGAAGAGTGGCGTGTCCGGCTCGTGTCCTCATCATCGGAGTCCTTTCTGGCGCGCTTCCGGCGGGCCCTGTACACCTTACTGGGTCCAGCCTCAGACGCCCTACTGGGCACACTGCCGAATGTGGAGTCGTCGCTGATATCACCTGACATCAGCGACTCCACATCCGACATCCTTCTCTCCTCCCTCTCAGCGGCAAGCCGCTCCAACGCCTCTCTAGCGGACGAGGACATGGGAATGTCCAAGCCCGAATAGAGCAAATCCTCAAAATCGCTTTGCGAAACAGGTCCTTTTTTCTTGCCATGGTCAGTCGTTTTTTTGTGCGGGTCCGTCGGTATTTTAATTGAAAACTTTTTTTCCATAATAGTTCCCACGAGTAGCTTGGGATTGAATAGTCCACCGGGTCTCCCTCCCCCGGTAACCCTACATACACCTGGGTGACGGGCGGTGCCCAGGGATGGTCGCTAGGACTGGTTTGACGACCCAGTCGCTCTTTCGAGCCTTCGACGCCACGGACCGCAGCGCCGAACTCCACGGATTTTTTATTGAGGTTTACTCCTCTCGGTCCGGCCGGTTAAGGCAAGACCCCCGGTTCCACTGTAGGCCGCGAGACATGTCCACGACACCTACAGGGAATAACGGGATCGCCCGGTGGCGGCAAGCCGCGTGCGCCTGGCAGACACACCGCGCGAATCACACTACCTCCTCTCGGCGGCTTCCTTTCATACTTTTCACGCATTCGCGGTTCATCCATCACCTTTGCCAAAGACCTTATAAACTACCCCCAACCCCTTACCCCCCAAACCCCTTATCCCCAAACCCCTTATCCCCAAACCCCTTACCCCCAAACCCCTTACCCCCCTGGAGGACCAAGCCGCATCCATGGCACTCTCATTGGAGAGCACCAGGAGCGGCAAGAGAGCCCCCCACCCCGTGTCGGACCATTCGCCATCGCCGACAATCAAACCCCCGCAAAGGAGAATGATTGTCGACGATGCCCAGGGTGCACCGTCTCCCACCCATTGTCACACCAGGGACGTATCCCGGATGTGGCAATGGGCGCGAGCACTCGAGGAGGTTGTCCGACCTGGCACCCCAACCTAACCTAACCTAACCTAACCTAACCTAACCTAACCTAACCTAACCTAACCTTTTTTTTTTTTTTTTTTTTTTTTTTTTTTTTTTTTATTTTTTAACGTGGGAAAATGCATTACGCATCCCCCGCGACTCGGGGGAGTCGACGGGGGTATGTGGGACTCCCCGGCATAATGCCGGTATACCCACTAAAAACCCACGGTTAAACATCCGCCGCTTTGGAGGGGTGTCACGGGATCGCCTGAGGCATGCAACCGCGACACCCCAGCGGCTGGCCCAGCTGTGTTGCCGGGCTTGGTCAAGCTTTTCGCTCGACCCCTTCTCAAAGAAGGGATGGAAAGCCATCCCCCATACTTCCGAAACCGTGCAATGGATGACAGGTCCCCCGACCTGTCACCCTGGTTTCGGTCGGTGTCAAAACACCTACTTCCCCTTCGAGGCCGGGGGGTTACAGCGTGGCCCCCCCATTTGGTGCCCCGAGGGTCGGCCCACATCCGCGCAGATCGCGCACCTCATCGCCGCGTCGCAGCCCGCTGCCCTATGCCCCGCCCCTCCGCAATTAAAGCATAGGGCACCGCGGTCAACACTCGAAGGGCATTTCGCCCTCGTGTGGCCAACTCCCATGCACTTAAAACAGCGCATGGGGCGCCGCTGCAGAGCCTCCACCCTGGCCGTACTCCAGCCCACTTGGAGCTCGCCTGCCTTTACTAGGGACTTGGCCGCCTCCGCTGGACAGTTGACAACAACTGCCCCCATGTTGCCCTGGACATAGCGGACCTCCCTCGTCCCTACAAGGTCCACGGCACACCTCCCCGCCTGCGCAACCGCTGCCACCACCCTGTCCTTGGTGGCGGAGTCGTCCAGCCCAGAGATGCGTATCTCTACGCATTTCGTGGGTCGAACGACCCTTGCCCACCCCTCCAAGGCGACGCTTAGCATCCCAGCCAGCTCATCCGCTTTCCCCTCCTCCTGTCCCTGCGGCAACTCCAGGACTCTGGCCCCCGTTGCACCCTGGCGGAACCTAAGGGATTCTATCCCGAGGTCCGCCAGGTTCACCCTTTCCCTCGCCCTGGCCATTATCTGGCCATACGTCACTCCAGCGGCAGCCGCGTCCTCTGACATCGTCACCACCACCACAGAAGTGCGGGGTGGCACAATTTCCTGCCTGGCCGCTGGAGGCACCTTCTTTTTCCCCTTCTTGGGCCCCTTCTTGGGCCTCCCAACAAGGGTGAAACCCTCGTCCTCACCCTCCGCAACATCCGGTGGGGGTACAGGCTTGGCGGCAGCCACCGTTCCCCCCGACCCCGACTTTGACCTCCCCGATTTGGCCGCAGAAGGCCCAGGCCGAGCCCTCACCGGCCGCTCCACCTCTGACATGGGGGCGGCCGCCTCCCGTCCCCTGTCGGCCGCCAGCGGCGGCCGATTTGGGACGGCAGGCAGCAATCGCTCCTCGATGCCCGCAAAACGGGCGTCCATCATCTCCCCTAACGAGGAGATGATGGAACGCTTGAGCCCATCAAAAACCTCCCCCTCCATCAGAACAGGAGGGTGAGGCGGCACGGCCACCACACTAGCGTCCGCCGCCGCCTTCACGGCCTCGAGCTCCCCCCTCAGGGACTCTACCTCCTCGCGGAGGAGGTCATTCGTCTCTTGGAGGCGATCCGTCTCATTAGCCCCACTCCTCAGGGACAGCACATCCACCACGGTCTGGATGTCAACCAAGAGGTCCCTCAAAACCTTCTTTTCCGGCCGCCGAAGATGCTCCGAGTCCGCTATCCTCTTCATAGCGGCCATCGTGCGCTCCCCCGCATACACCCTCATTTCCTCCGACGGCACCTTTACAACCTCCTCCCAATTAACCCGCTTCCGCAACTCCTTCATGTCCAACGGCGGAACAGCCGGCCCTCCGGGGCGAGCCCCAGTTTTCCGCTCTCGGACCAGAACGCCCTTCCCTTCCTCCACCTCTTCCTCCTCCTCCACTATGCGGGTCCCATCTCGGCCACCCGTCCCCCTCCGCGGTCCAAAACGCAGAGTGTACCCTCCCCTCTGCACCGTGGACACCTTTGCCGACGCCACTTCCTCCTCCGCCTCCGAGTCAGTGACCTCAGGCTCTGCCCTCACGGCCTTCTGATGCCTCCTCTTCCCCCCACTTACTATGACACTGCAGTCAGATTCCATCGCTGGATCCAACCCAGGCACCACCAGTAGTAACAAAACAAACCACAAAAAAAAAAAAACTTAACAAACAACAATAAAGAAAACCCTCAACAAAGAAAAACAACTAACTCCCACAAAACAACCCCTCAAATAGAAAACCGCCTCAGGATAGTATTAGTTCGTGGGTAGGTCCGGAACTCCGTTACGGTTCATTAGACCTACACCACTACTAACAGGGGACACCGCGAGAAGGTTACTATCCACGCCCCCCTCAACCTAACCTAACCTAACCTAACCTAACCTTTTTTTTTTTTTTTTTTTTATCGTGGGAAAATGCATTACGCATCCCCCGCCGACTCGGGGGAGTCGACGAGGGTATGTGGGACTCCCCGGCAGCGTGCCGGTATACCCACTAAAAACCCACGGTTAACCACCCGCCGCTTTTGGAGGGGTGTTACGGGATCGCCTGAGGCATGCAACCGCGACACCCCAGCGGCTGGCCCAGCTGTGTTGCCGGGCTCGGTCTAGCTATTCGCTGGACCCCTTCGCTGAGAAGGGACGGAAAGCCATCCCCCAAACTACCGAAACCGTGCAATGGATGACAGGTCCCCCGACCTGTCACCCTGGTTTCGGCCGGTGTAAATAACACCTTACTTCCCCTTCGAGGCCGGGGGGTTACTAACGTGGCCCCCCCATTTGGTGCCCCGAGGGTCGGCCCACATCCGCGCAGATCGCGCACCTCATTGCCGCCTCGCAGCCCGCTGCCCTGTGATCCGCCCCTCCGCAATTGAAGCACAGGGCACCGCGATCAACACCCGAAGGGCATTTTGCCCTCGTGTGGCCAACTCCCATGCACTTAAAACAGCGCATGGGGCGCCGCTGCAGTGCCTCCACCCTGGCCGTACTCCAACCTACTTGGAGCTCGCCAGCCTTCACTAGTGCCTTGGCCGCCTCCGCTGGACAGTTAACTACAACTGCCCCCATGCTGCCCTGGACATATCGGACCTCCCTTGTCCCTACATGGTCCACGGCACACTTCCCCGCCTGCGCAACCACTGCCACCACCCTGTCCTTGGTGGCGGAGTCGTCCAGCCCAGAGATGCGTATCTCTACGCATTTCGTGGGTCGAACGACCCTTGCCAACCCCTCCAAGGCGACGCTTAGCTTCTCAGCCAGCTCATCCGCTTTCCCCTCCTCTTGTCCCTGCGGCAACTCAAGGACTCTAGCCCCCGTGGCACCCTGGCGGAACCTAAGGGATTCTATCCCGAGGTCCGCCAGGTTTACCCTTTCCCTCGCCCTAGCCATAATCTGGCCATAAGTCATTCCAGCGGCAGCCGCCTCCTCATTCATCGTCACCACCACCACAGAAGTGCGGGGTGGCACAATTTCCTTCCTGGCCGCTGGAGGCGCCTTCTTTTTCCCCTTCTTGGGCCCCTTCTTGGGCCTCCCAACAAGAGTGAAACCCTTGTCCTCACCCTCCGCAACATCCGGTGGGGGTACAGGCTTGGCCACAGCCACCGTTCCCCCCGACCCCGACTTCGCCCTCCCCGATTTAGCCACAGAAGGCCCAGGCCGAGCCCTCACTGGCCCCTCCACCTCTGACACGGGGGCGGCCGCCTCCCGTCTCCTGTCAGCCGCCAGAGGCGGCCGATTCGAAACGGCAGGCAGCAAGCGCTCCTCAATGCCCGCAAATCGGGCGTCCATCATCTCCCCTAACGAGGAGATGATGGAACGCTTGAGCTCATCCAAAGCCTCCCCCACCATCGGAACAGGAGGGGGAGGCGGCACCACTACCACACTAGCGTCCGCCGCTGCCTTCACGGCCTCGAGCTCCCCCCTCAGGGACTCGACCTCCTTGCGGAGGAGGTCATTCGTCTCTCGGAGGCGCTTCGTCTCAACAGCCTCACCCCTCAGGGACAGCACATCCACCACGGTCTGGATATCTACCAGTAGGTCCCTCAGAGCTTTCTTCTCCGACCGCAGAAGATGCTCCGAGTCCGCTATCCTCTTCATAGCGTCCACCGTGCGCTCCCCGGCATAGACCCTCATCTCCTCCGACGGCACCTTTACCACCTCCTCCCAAATAACCCGCTTCCGCAACTCCTTCATGTCCAACGGCGGAACAGCCGGCCCTCCGGGGCGAGCCCCAGTTTTCCTGTCTCGGACCAAAACGCCCTTCCCTTCCTCCACCTCCTTCTCCTCCTCCACTATGCGGGTCCCATCTCGGCCACCCGTCCCCCTCCGCAGGTTAAACCGCAGGCTATACCCTCCCCGCTGTGCCGTGGTCACTTTGGCCGACGCCACTTCCCCCTCCGCATCCGAGCCAGAGGTTTCGGCTTCCGTCCTCGTGACCCGATGCCTCCTCTTTCCCCCACTTACTATGACACTGGAGTCAGATTCCATCGCTGGATCTGACCCAGGCACCACCAGTCGCAACAAACCCAACCACAAAAAACTTAACGGATAACAATAAAAGAAAACCCTCAACAAAAACTTAACAATCCCTCCCTATTTGGCCCTGAAAAGAGCCTTTTACTTCCACAAAAAACAACCCCTCAAATAGAAAACCTCCTAAGGATAGTAATTAGTTCGTGAACCTAACCTAACCTAACCTAACCTAACCTAACCTAACTTTTTTTTTTTTTTTTTTTTTTTTTTTTTTTATCGTTGGAAAATGCTTTATGCATCTCCCTACTATCCTCGGGGGGGATAGTAGGGAGTATGTGGGACTCACAGCACGAGACCGCATACCCACTAAAAACCAACGTTGCACCTCCACGAGTCACAAGGAGTCGGGGCTATGGGAACGCGAAACGCAATCTTCCACGGCCCCGACGCAACAGCAGCCTTATGCAGGCTTCCTCTAAAATGGCGCTGTGTCGGCGCACCAGACACAGCGCCCCGCCACTGGCCCCTTTTTGAGTGGCAGGCACCCCCGCGCCCGCCGCTCAGGGCCCGCCGGGGAGACTTACGTCTCGACCCAGCCCCTCACGCCAGCCTTCCCACCAGCGAGCCAGCTAGCCGAACCAGGAAGGGGATCCTCTACCTCGCGAGGTTCGACCCAACCCAGAACAGCCAGCCAGCCAACCGGCAGGTCAGCCAGCGCCACCGGCAGTCCGTCGGCCAGCCAACTAGCCAGCCCCCCATTGGGGCTCCAGCCGACCTCAACCCAGCCAGCAGGTCGGCCAGCCATACGACGGACACGCCAGCAGCCCTCGAGTAGGGAGAGGACAATGAAGCCCCCTCCACAGGGTCGCGTCGGCCTGAAAAGGCCATCGCGACCTCTCCTCAGCCAGCTGTCCAGCCTTGCAGCCGAACAGCCGACCCGTCGCCGATCAGCCAGCCAGTTGAGCCAGCCAGCCGGGCAGGAAAGGCTTCGCGGCCCCCCTCTGGGGCTCCACCTCTCCACCTCCCAGCCAGCGGCCCAGCCTGCCAACCGGAGACCCCCACAATGGGCGGCTGATATGCCACCCGGCCTACCATGGCGGGCGGTCCGGTCGAACCACCACCACCAGTCAGCCAGGCAGCCAGCCACCCTAAGGCTCGTAACCGCCCCCGGCACCTCCACGAAAGAGACCGGGGGCAGCTCTCGCCCACACTGCGCCGCCACGCCGCCCCAGCAACAGCCGGAGCAACGCTCGCGCCCCCCACGTGTCGGACCATTCGCCATCGCCGACAATCACCTCCGCAAAGGAGAACGATTGTCGACGATGCCCAGGGTGCACCGTCTCCCACCCATTGTCACACCAGGGACGTATCCCAGATGTGGCAATGGGCGCGAGCACTCGAGGAGGTTGTCCGACCTGGCACCCCAACCTAACCTAACCTAACCTAACCTTTTTTTTTTTTTTTGTTGACGGGGAGGAAATCTTCAGAAAGATTCCCAGCCTTCTGTGTGGGAGAAGACTGGGATATGTGGGATTCTTACCCACTAAAACCTCCCCGGTGGCCGTCTTCGACACGTTAGAGGGACTCCGGGATCTCCTACCGGAACGCACCGGTGTCCCTCTGTGCCTCGCCCCCGAGCTTAAATGCCCAGGAGCTCGTCTCGGGGGAGCAGATGTTCACTCCCCCTGCACCCTCGCAGTGCATACAGCGGCGAGAGACCACCCCTCGCCGCCGTCCTCCTCAGGGTCGTCGTCTACTTAAGAGCGTCCGGGGCCCACACCCCAGACGCTCACGACCCCAAGGGTAGCCCGTTGTTTTGGGCCCCGGGCATCAGGGCTGGGGGGCCTCGACGAGGCGCAACTCGGCGCCTTCGTCGGCGAGCGGGATCGGCTCTCTCGCGATCCCGCTCGCATGACTCCTTCTGGGACATAACTGTCTCGCAGAAGGAAGCCACGGCCCCCCACGCCTCATCCCCGGAAAGCATAGCCGATACTACGCTTCCCAGGGAGAGATCCAATCCGATCCGGTGGACCAGGACTCGACGCTCCGCGTCCCACGCAGGGCACGCTTCCAGCGTGTGCTGGGCGGAGTCCTGGCCCCCACAGTGGTGGCAATCAGCCGTCGTCTCGCGTCCGATCTTGCACAGATAATCACTGAAACAACCATGTCCAGTGATTATCTGTGCAAGTCTATAGGTGACTCGCCCCGTTTTCCTCCTCACCCATGCTTCGAGGACCGGCAGGAAGGCGCTGACGACGCGCTTGCGCGCGCACCGCTCCTGCGAGAGACGCGCGCGCCACTCGTCGAGCGCGCGTCTCCTTTCCTGTCGGCGGATGCCTTCGAGCGCCATTGGCGGTTCCTCACCTCTCTGGCGGATGGCGCGAGTCTGGTCATAGACCCTCGCGTCCATTTCCGCCAGTATGTCCAAGGGCGGGAACCGCGCCAGGATTGTCGCCGCCTCGTAGGATACCGTTCGGTATCCTCGCGCGACCCGGATGGCCATCCGCCGCTGCAGGCCAAGAATCTTGGTTCTGCAGCGACGAATGCGGAGTCTCGGGGCCCAGACTGGGGCCCCGTATGCCACCACGGATCGCACGACCCCCGAATAGAGGCGGCGAACTTCCTCGATCGGTCCCCCGAGATTGGGTAGCAGCCGGTGCAAGGCACCCACTACCCTCTCGACCCGGGGGACCAGGCGCCCGAAGTGCTCCTCGAAGCCCCAACGGCCGTCCAGGGTGAGGCCCAGGTACTTCATGTACCGCCCCACCCGGACTGGCGAGTCACCCACGCGAACCCACGAGTCGGGCGGTTCCCTGCTCCTAGGCAGTCCGTGGAACCATAGCGCCTCGGTCTTGTGAGGCGCTATCCGAAGGCCCAACTCGCGGATCTTATCGACGACGATTGCCACCCCAAGCTCGGCGAGCCTCTTGGTCCTCTCGAAGTCCTCCCCGCCGGCAATGAGCAATGTGTCGTCCGCGTAGCAGACGACACTTACTCCGGCGGGGAGTTCGACACGCAGAACTGCGTCGTATGCGATGTTCCATAATAGGGGCCCAAGCACGGACCCCTGCGGAACACCGCACACGACCTCCCTCCGGTGCAACGCACCATCCTGTCCCATGTATGAGATATACCTGTCGCGCAAGTAGCCCCCGACGATTATGGCTTGCAGGTAGGGGGGCACATTATGATGGACGAGTGCCCCCCTTATTGCGTCCCAGGGAAGGGAATTGAAGGCGTTGACGATGTCAAGACTTATCGCCAACGCCACGCCACCCCGGGACACAGCCTGCTCCGACAGGGATCGGACGCGAATGATCGCGTCGATCGTCGACCGACCCCGTCGGAAGCCATACTGGCAGTCCGCCAGGTCGGGGCCGACACGCGACAGATGTCCGCTGAGACGAGAGGCAAGGACTCGTTCGAAGAGCTTGCCCATCTCGTCCAGCAGACATATGGGACGGTACGCGGAGGGAGAGTCCGCAGTTCTGCCTTCCTTCTTCAAGAGGACCAACTTAGCCTCCTTCCAGGCCGAGGGGAACGTGCCAGTTCGGAGGCAGCTGTCAAACAGCTGCCTCAACACGTTCCCCAGAGAAGCCAGAGCCAACACCAACGCCCGGCCCGGAATACCGTCGGGTCCGGGCGCGGTGTTCTTGGCACGCAAGCGACCGATGGCTTGGTCCAGCTCCTGCTCGGTCACCCCCAACTCATCGGTGTAGTCCGAAGGTGTTGGGGGGATTGAAGGACTGGCCGGTGTCGCCGGAAAGAGCGTACGAATAACTCTTTCCAACAACTCCGGCTCGAGGGTTTCCGTCAACGGGGGCATCCAAGGGCGGAGCTTTTCGAGCACCACCTTGTACGGACGCCCCCACGGGTCCCTCCCCAGTCCCTCCAGGAGCTCGCTCCAGGACCGAGTCCTGGCGTCCGCGATGGCAAATTGGAGCGCCATCGTGGCCGCCCGGTACGCTGCGTACGCTCTGGCTTTCTCTTCGGCTGAGGCTCGCCTTCTTCTACGGGCTCTGGTGTACTCGCGTCGCAATGGCAGAAGGACATCTCGCAACTGCGAGATGTCTTGCGACCACCAGTACACCTGCCCGCGCTTGGGGCTTCCAGTTCGGGGCATGGCGGCATCACAGATGACCGTCATGGTATCCCGGAACCAGAAAGCCACTCTTTCCGGATCGGATCGGATCTCTTCGGCGATTTCCGGCCAAGCCGCGACGTTGGCAGCGGCTTCGAGAAGATCTCGATTAAGCCGCTTGAGAGACCAACGTCGCGGGGGGCTGCCTGTTCGGCGGCTGGGGTTGTCGGGGCGGCGGATGGCCACATCAAAGACGATGTGGCGGTGGTCAGACAGTGTGACCACCTCCTCCGCGACCCGCCATCCCGACAACCTTGCCATGGCAGAGGGAGTCGCCCATGTAAGATCCACGATCGACTCCCCCTGCCACCGCACACATGTGCTCACTGACCCCCGATTGACAAGTCGGAGGTCGAGCCCTGCCGCCCACTCCAGCAGCGTCTCTCCCTTCGCATCGTCCCTGGGGCCGCCCCACGCGATGGCGTGTGCGTTAAAGTCCCCGAGGACGATGAGTGGACGGGGTAGGCATCTGCGGATGCAGTTTGCCAGCCCGTCCAGGTACACCTCGTAATCGGCGAGGGACCTGTTGGGAGAGACGTAGCAGCCCACAACGGCCAAGGGGCCCCACCTTACCGCCACAAAGCCTTGCCCCCTCTCGATGAGGGAGCAAGATGGGATCCCCTCTCCGCCACCCCAGTACACAGCTACTGAGGTGGCGTCGTCGCCAAACCAGCGAGGGTGGTCCGGGACGGCGTACGGCTCCGCCATGACGGCGAGGGCAACCGACCGCTCCGCAACGGTCTGCATCAGCAGATGCTGTGCGTTGCGGCAGTGGTTTAGGTTGCCCTGGAGGATCAGTGGCCGTACTGGCATTACTGATCCTCCATAGCCTCCGGCGGGCTAGTGCCCGCTGCGCTGGCAGGTGCAGCGACGGTCTTCTCATTCTGAGGAGCAAGGGAGGCTTTTTTACCCTTACCCTTGCTCCTTGGCGGGGCACACTTTTTGGTGCCCAGCCTGTGGTCCGCCTTGCACCCTCTGTCAGAGCACAGGGGGCACTTCGGGGATTGGGCGGTGCAGCTACGGGCCATGTGTCCTGGCTCACCGCAACTGTAGCACCGCCCACTCCTGTCTTCCCCGTTGGGGCACTTACACCCTACGTGCCCCTTTTCGAGGCACCGGAAGCACCGCAGAGGTCGTGCTTCCAGAGCCTCGACCCGCGCCTCCCCCCAGCCAACCTTAACGGTCTTGGCGGAGACCAAAGCGCGCATCGCCGACATCGGGACACGAGCCCACGCTGACCCGAGCGACGTATCCGAACGGCGGATATCGCCAACCTTGACGACATCCACCGAGCAGCCACCCACTTCCGCTAAGGCCGCCCCCACTTCTGAAGGGACGACCGCGTCGTCCAGGCCCGTGACCCGGACCTCACCGGTTTTTATGGGGCGGCTGATGCGCACAGCGAACTCCGAGAGCGACTCCCTCATCCGCTCCGCCAGGCGATCCGCCTTCTCCTCCCTGTCGGGACCGCCTATCTCCAGGAGGAGTCCGCCGGTCACGGCCCTCTTCTGGCCCACTGACTCGATGCCGAGATCAGACAGCCGGATAACCTAACCTAACCTAACCTAACCTAACCTAACCTAACCTAACCTAACCTAACCTACCTTTTTTTTTTTTTTTTTTTTTATCGTTGGAAAATGCTTTATGCATCTCCCTACTATCCTCGGGGGGGATAGTAGGGAGTATGTGGGACTCACAGCACGAGACCGCATACCCACTAAAAACCAACGTTGCACCTCCACGAGTCACAAGGAGTCGGGGCTATGGGAACGCGAAACGCAATCTTCCACGGCCCCGACGCAACAGCAGCCTTATGCAGGCTTCCTCTAAAATGGCGCTGTGTCGGCGCACCAGACACAGCGCCCCGCCACTGGCCCCTTTTTGAGTGGCAGGCACCCCCGCGCCCGCCGCTCAGGGCCCGCCGGGGAGACTTACGTCTCGACCCAGCCCCTCACGCCAGCCTTCCCACCAGCGAGCCAGCCAGCCGAACCAGGAAGGGGATCCTCTACCTCGCGAGGTTCGACCCAACCCAGAACAGCCAGCCAACCAACCGGCAGGTCAGCCAGCGCCACCGGCAGTCCGTCAGCCAGCCAACTAGCCAGCCCCCCATTAGGGCTCCAGCCGTCCTCAACCCAGCCAGCAGGTCGGCCAGCCAAACGACGGACACGCCAGCAGCCCTCGAGTAGGGAGAGGACAATGAAGCCCCCTCCACAGGGTCGCGTCGGCCTGAAAAGGCCATCGCGACCTCTCCTCAGCCAGCTGTCCAGCCTTGCAGCCGAACAGCCGACCCGTCGCCGATCAGCTAGCCAGTTGAGCCAGCCAGCCGGGCAGGAAAGGCTTCGCGGCCCCCCTCTGGGGCTCCACCTCTCCACCTCCCAGCCAGCGGCCCAGCCTGCCAACCGGAGACCCCCACAATGGGCGGCTGATATGCCACCCGGCCTACCATGGCGGGTGGTCCGGTCGAACCACCACCACCAGTCAGCCAGGCAGCCAGCCACCCTAAGGCTCGCAGCCGCCCCCGGCACCTCCACGAAAGAGACCGGGGGCAGCTCTCGCCCACACTGCGCCGCCACGCCGCCCCAGCAACAGCCGGAGCAACGCTCGCGCCCCCCACGTGTCGGACCATTCGCCATCGCCGACAATCACCTCCGCAAAGGAGAACGATTGTCGACGATGCCCAGGGTGCACCGTCTCCCACCCATTGTCACACCAGAGACGTATCCCGGATGTGGCAATGGGCGCGAGCACTCGAGGAGGTTGTCCGACCTGGCACCCCAACCTAACCTACCTTTTTTTTTTTTTTTTTTTTTTTTTTTTTTTTTTTTTTTTATAGTTGGAAAATGCTTTATGCATCTCCCTTCTATCCTCGGGGGGGATAGTAGGGAGTATGTGGGACTCACAGCACGAGACCGCATACCCACTAAAAACCAACGTTGCACCTCACGAGTCACAAGGAGTCGGGGCTATGGGAACGCGATGACGCAATCTTCCACGGCCCCGACGCAACAGCAGCCTTATGCAGGCTTCCTCTAAAATGGCGCTGTGTCGGCGCACCAGACAGCGCCCCGCCACTGGCCCCTTTTGGAGTGGCAGGCACCCCCGCGCCCGCCGCTCAGGGCCCGCCGGGGAGACTCGTCTCGACCCAGCCCCTCACGCCAGCCTTTCCACCAGCGAGCCAGCCAGCCGAACCAGGAAGGGGATCCTCTACCTCGCGAGGTTCGACCCAACCCAGAACAGCCAGCCAGCCAACCGGCAGGTCAGCCAGCGCCACCGGCAGTCCATCAGCCAGCCAACTAGCCAGCCGGGCAGGAAAGGCTTCGCGGCCCCCCTCTGGGGCTCCACCTCTCCACATCCCAGCCAGCAGATCAGCCAGCATACGACGGACACGCCAGCAGCCCTAGAGTAGGGAGAGGACAATGAAGCCCCCTCCACAGGGTCGCGTCGGCCTGAAAAGGCCATCGCGACCTCTCTTCAGCCAGCTGTCCAGCCTTGCAGCCGAACAGCCGACCCGTCGCCGATCAGCCAGCCAGTTGAGCCAGCCAGCCGGGCAGGAAAGGCTTCGCGGCCCCCCTCTGGGGCTCCACCTCTCCACTTCCCAGCCAGCCAACCCGGCCTGCTAACCGACGACCCCCACACTGGGCGGCTGATATGCCGCCTGGCCTACCATTGGCAGCCGGGATCCACCGTCCAGCCGCCAGTCAGCCAGGCAGCCAGCCACCCTAAGGCTCGTTGCCACCCCCAGCACCTCCACGAGAGAGTACCGCCGGGGAGGCTCTCGCCCGCTCTGCGCCGCCACGCCGCCCCAGCATCCCTCCCGAGAGAGGGTACCGCCTAGGCAGCGCTCGCGCCCACCACAGCGTTGCTAATGCTGCTCTCGACACCCTCTAAACAGAGAGTGCCAGGAGCAGCACCAGCAGACGCCCCTTACCCCCCTGGAGGACCAACATGCCGCATCCATGGCACTCTCATTGGAGAGCACCAGGAGCGGCATGAGAGCCCCCCACCCCGTGTCGGACCATTCGCCATCGCCGACAATCACCTCCGCAAAGGAGAACGATTGTCGACGATGCCCAGGGTGCACCGTCCCGCACCCATTGTCATACCAGGGACGTATCGCGGATGTGGCAATGGGTGCGAGCACTCGAGGAGGTTGTCCGACCTGGCACCCCAACCTAACCTACCTTTTTTTTTTTTTTTTTTTTTTATAGTTGGAAAATGCTTTATGCATCTCCCTTCTATCCTCGGGGGGGATAGTAGGGAGTATGTGGGACTCACAGCACGAGACCGCATACCCACTAAAAACCAACGTTGCACCTCACGAGTCACAAGGAGTCGGGGCTATGGGAACGCGATGACGCAATCTTCCACGGCCCCGACGCAACAGCAGCCTTATGCAGGCTTCCTCTAAAATGGCGCTGTGTCGGCGCACCAGACACAGCGCCCCGCCACTGGCCCCTTTTGGAGTGGCAGGCACCCCCGCGCCCGCCGCTCAGGGCCCGCCGGGGAGACTCGTCTCGACCCAGCCCCTCACGCCAGCCTTTCCACCAGCGAGCCAGCCAGGCGAACCAGGAAGGGGATCCTCTACCTCGCGAGGTTCGACCCAACCCAGAACAGCCAGCCAGCCAACCGGCAGGTCAGCCAGCGCCACCAGCAGTCCATCAGCCAGCCAACTAGCCAGCCGGGCAGGAAAGGCTTCGCGGCCCCCCTCTGGGGCTCCACCTCTCCACATCCCAGCCAGCAGATCAGCCAGCATACGACGGACACGCCAGCAGCCCTCGAGTAGGGAGAGGACAATGAAGCCCCCTCCACAGGGTCGCGTCGGCCTAAAGGCCATCGCGACCTCTCCTCAGCCAGCTGTCCAGCCTTGCAGCCGAACAGCCGACCCGTCGCCGATCAGCCAGCCAGTTGAGCCAGCCAGCCGGGCAAGAAAGGCTTCGCGGCCCCCCTCTGGGGCTCCACCTCTCCACCTCCCAGCCAGCGGCCCAGCCTGCCAACCGGAGACCCCCACAATGGGCGGCTGATATGCCACCCGGCCTACCATGGCGGGCGGTCCGGTCGAACCACCACCACCAGTCAGCCAGGCAGCCAGCCACCCTAAGGCTCGCAGCCGCCCCCGGCACCTCCACGAAAGAGACCGGGGGCAGCTCTCGCCCACACTGCGCCGCCACGCCGCCCCAGCAACAGCCGGAGCAACGCTCGCGCCCCCCACGTGTCGGACCATTCGCCATCGCCGACAATCACCTCCGCAAAGGAGAACGATTGTCGACGATGCCCAGGGTGCACCGTCTCCCACCCATTGTCACACCAGGGACGTATCCCGGATGTGGCAATGGGCGCGAGCACTCGAGGAGGTTGTCCGACCTGGCACCCCAACCTAACCTACCTTTTTTTTTTTTTTTTTTTTTATCGTTGGAAAATGCTTTATGCATCTCCCTACTATCCTCGGGGGGGATAGTAGGGAGTATGTGGGACTCACAGCACGAGACCGCATACCCACTAAAAACCAACGTTGCACCTCCACGAGTCACAAGGAGTCGGGGCTATGGGAACGCGAAACGCAATCTTCCACGGCCCCGACGCAACAGCAGCCTTATGCAGGCTTCCTCTAAAATGGCGCTGTGTCGGCGCACCAGACACAGCGCCCCGCCACTGGCCCCTTTTTGAGTGGCAGGCACCCCCGCGCCCGCCGCTCAGGGCCCGCCGGGGAGACTTACGTCTCGACCCAGCCCCTCACGCCAGCCTTCCCACCAGCGAGCCAGCCAGCCGAACCAGGAAGGGGATCCTCTACCTCGCGAGGTTCGACCCAACCCAGAACAGCCAGCCAGCCAACCGGCAGGTCAGCCAGCGCCACCGGCAGTCCGTCGGCCAGCCAACTAGCCAGCCCCCCATTGGGGCTCCAGCCGACCTCAACCCAGCCAGCAGGTCGGCCAGCCATACGACGGACACGCCAGCAGCCCTCGAGTAGGGAGAGGACAATGAAGCCCCCTCCACAGGGTCGCGTCGGCCTGAAAAGGCCATCGCGACCTCTCCTCAGCCAGCTGTCCAGCCTTGCAGCCGAACAGCCGACCCGTCGCCGATCAGCCAGCCAGTTGAGCCAGCCAGCCGGGCAGGAAAGGCTTCGCGGCCCCCCTCTGGGACTCCACCTCTCCACCTCCCAGTCGTTTTTTGCTTCTGCGTCATAATTTTCAATTTAAAAGAATTGTCCATTTTTGTTCCCACGAGTAATTTGGGCATCATCGTCCACCGGGTCTCCCTCCCCCGGTAACCCTATATACGCCTGGAGGTCGGGATGTTTCCAGGGTTGGCCACTAAGGGCTGGTTTGTCGGCCCAGCCGCTCTTTCGAGCCCCTGACGTCACGAACCGCAACGCCAGATGTCCACGGATTTTTTAGAGAGGTTGTCTCCTCGCAGCCCTGCCGGTTAAGGCAGGACCCCCGATTCCACTGTAGGTCGCGAGACATGTCCACGACACCTGCAGTAGACTTACGGGATCACCCGGTGGCGGCAAGCCGCGTGCCCTTGGAATAAGATGCAAAAACAACTAAGATGTAACCCCTTGGATGAGATATTAAGTATAACTTATAAAAGATATCGCAACTACTGCAATAATCTAATAAAGAAGTTAAAACGTAATTATGATAGAACACAATTACTAGTAAAAAACCCTAAAATATTATGAAACAACATATAAAACATTACACATATTAAACAATCCAAAACTTCCAATAAAGAGTTACTTGATATTGATCAATGTCCTTCCAAATCGGTAAACAATGTAAATCATTTCTTTGCTAACATCGGACAAAAGTTAGCTGAGGATATTCTTTGTAATGATCCTACACTTCAAAATAAAAATCAACCTATCACATCTCCTTTAGCATCATTTGCGATGCTTGACACTGAGCCCAATGAAATTAATAGTATACTAATGTGCCTTAAGTCAGACAGTGCTACTGGTTGGGACAACATATCCACACAATTCTTAAAAATATCTAAAGACTTAGTTGTCCCTATAATTTGTCACCTGGCCAATCTTTGCTTTTTGAAAGGAGGCTTCCCAGATATGTTAAAAAAAAAGATCTATCATTACTCCAGTATTCAAGAGTGGAAACAGAAGCGATGTCAATAACTACCGACCTATCTCAGTCTTACCGGCTTTATCTAAAATCCTAGAAAAATTAATTAATAAAAGACTTATACAATATTTAAATAAAAATAACGTCCTCTCTGACTCACAATACGGATTTAGACAAGGTAGGTGTACCCAAGACGCAATATTAGATTTAACTACTAAAATAACTGACCAATTAGACCAGGGTAAAAAATGTCTGACGGTGTTTTTAGATCTAAAAAAGGCTTTTGATACCGTCTCTGTTTCCACTCTTGTGCTTAAACTAGAAAGAATAGGAATTAGAGGAAATCAGCTACAACTTTTTAAAGATTATTTACGCGGACACAAACAGAAGACTAAGATAGGAGATTATGTCAGTGACGATCTTCAAATAAACTACGGCGTTTCGCAGGGTAGCGTATTAGGATCAACCCTTTTCTTAATATATATCAACGACTTGTGCAACTACAAAATTGACAAGGGAAATATAGTATCCTACGCAGATGATACCGCTATTGTTTTTACTGGTGACACATGGGAAGAAGTATATAAATCAGCAGAAACTGGTATGGCTACAGTGGCTACCTGGCTTAAACAAATTTGCTCACTCTTGATACCTCCAAAACAAATTACATGTGTTTTTCCATTACAAGTCGTACTCAACCCAAAAACTTTAAACTTACAATTCATAAATGTGAGAAACCATATAGCAATACCTGCGACTGTCCTTTAATAGAACAAGTAGCCTGTACGAAATACTTAGGAATAATAATTGACCAAAAATTAACCTGGCATTCTCATCTTGAAGCTACAAATACCCGATTACGGAAACTGATTTGGATCTTTCAAACACTTCGACATGTTATTCTGGCTAATCACAAGTTATTAAACCAAATATACATTGCCCTTGCACAAGCAGTAATAACGTACTGCCTCCCCGTATGGGGTGGAGCCTCAAAAATAAAATTCCTAAGTCTAGAACGTGGCCAACGTTCCCTTATAAAGGTAATGTACAACAAGCCTTATAGATTTGCCACAAATAGCTTATACTCCATTAGCAAGTTACTGAGTGTTCGGAAACTATACATATTGCTCTTGCTTATGGAAAAACACAAATCGACGTTCTATGACCCTAAAACTAGAATAATAAAAAGAAGGAGAGACATTGACTATACTTGTGCTGTAAAAACAAGCTTTGCTAGTCATCAGTACAAAAGACAATCTGAATATGTATTATAGTGGATTAGGTCCAAAATTACATAAAAAAACACAAACTAACAAAACCCAAACGAATTTACTTTTAAAAATTATCAAATACAAAATTACAAAACAACTAAACACAAAAATAAAGAGATAGGCACGTAGCCGACAGAACTAGGTATGTTTACTCCGCGATGTCTGACCGACGACGAATAGCCCCGCTCGCTGTTGAGGGCCGCCTTTTATAAGCTTTGTTGGCACGTAGGGTCACCATCTTCTATAGTATACAATAAAGTAAACAAATTGCATAATATCTGCCCTCTGAGATTACATGAATTAAAAACAAATGTTACCGAGTGGCTGTACCACCTTCATTATAGTGAAGTTGAAGCATTATTACATGTCATTAAATAAATAGATTAACCATGGAACATTGTCAAAATGATCATTAAGTACATGAATACAAATGTGAAATAACTAAATAAAAAAAAAAAACATTCCCTACTTACACATTCTACTTACACTACAGATTCACAAAAATACACTTCCCCACACTTTTACAAACTCAAACAACAACTTTATAATTGTTATTTTTCTTTGTAGATTGGTACCTTTTTATTTCTTTTGTATACTTTAAGTTTTACTCAAATTCTATTATTAGTAGTGTTATACTTACTGTACCTAGTTAATAATTAGTTATTAAGTTTATTTTGGAAACTGTAATTAGTAGTTATGGAAGAGCGGGGCATCCTGGCACAAGTATATTATTTACTTAAAAGGATGTCCCAGCAATACATTATTTTTTGTACCCTTATTTACAAAATAAACTATTTCTATTTCTATTTCCGGCCGGATACCGGGTAGTAAAATTCAAATATTCTCATTAGTTTACACAAGGCAAATCATAACACAATAGGTTATGGACACCTTTTTTTTTTTTTTTTTACCGGACCTCTATCGGCCCGGCCCGCGTGCTCACCTCTGATGTGGGGGTCAGAGTTCTTAAAATTAGCCTTAAGTTTAGTGTGTTAAATAATTTTTCCAGCCTGGATTATATTTATTGAAATAAAAAAAAACAAAAATTTTTATTAAAAAATTAAAAGTCAAAAGACACAATAAAAAGTAAACCCGTCTAAAAAATAACACTATTACAGACAATAAAATACCAAAAAGCTATGGACAAGGATAATAAACATAATATAATACAGGGTAAAAATAAAATAACAGTTTCCCTACTATCCATTGCGCGGATCCGGCAACCAGAGCCACTGATGCGCAGTGTAGTGTAGGTGGCTGTTGGTCACTTATTGACAAATAAGTTGGCAGCTGGCCCCTTTCTGCTCAGGTCTTATTTCTATCAATGACTCTGGTCACCACCTCCACGCAATAGCCTAGTAGGGTATCACGTCTATCCTTGTCCATGACGAGCTTACTTAGGCTGGATAAAACTAAGGCTACGCCTAAGGTCATCTCAACATCATGCCTTCGGCGCGCAAACACAGGGCAATGAAGCAAGATGTGCTCCACTGTCTCGCTGACACCCGGTTCGCAGATGCACGATGGGTCCTCCTTGCGCTTGAAACGGTTCAAGTACCCAGAGAACCCACCGTGCCCCGTCAGAACCTGTGTGAGCACGACAGTGGGCACGATCTCTCTAATCGTCCTGTACGCTACCAGAAGGTCAGGGAAAAACATTTTGGTCGTGGATGCAGTGGTGCCAGTCTGGTACCTACGATTCCATTCGTCAAGCGATTCCGAGCGGATTTGTCGCTTGACGAATGAAACCGGACATTTGTCGTACACAGGTTTGGTCCTAACGTGCAGCGCTGCTTGTTTAGCCAGCTCGTCTGCTCTCTCATTACCCGCCAGCCCCGCGTGTGCTTTTATCCAAAACAAGGAAACGTCCTTGTTTTGTAGTCTACAGCGGGCGATGTTGTCCCGCGCCTCGGCGGCTAGCGGATGATGAGAGAGTGCGTTGACCACTGTCTCGAGTGCCGAACGCGAGTCGCTGATGATAGCAAAACTGGCGCTTCCACTCTTGACCATTCGCCATCGCCGACAATCACCTCCGCAAAGGAGAACGATTGTCGACGATGCCCAGGGTGCACCGTCTCCCACCCATTGTCACACCAGGGACGTATCCCGGATGTGGCAATGGGCGCGAGCACTCGAGGAGGTTGTCCGACCTGGCACCCCAACCTAACCTACCTTTTTTTTTTTTTTTTTTTTTATCGTTGGAAAATGCTTTATGCATCTCCCTACTATCCTCGGGGGGGATAGTAGGGAGTATGTGGGACTCACAGCACGAGACCGCATACCCACTAAAAACCAACGTTGCACCTCCACGAGTCACAAGGAGTCGGGGCTATGGGAACGCGAAACGCAATCTTCCACGGCCCCGACGCAACAGCAGCCTTATGCAGGCTTCCTCTAAAATGGCGCTGTGTCGGCGCACCAGACACAGCGCCCCGCCACTGGCCCCTTTTTGAGTGGCAGGCACCCCCGCGCCCGCCGCTCAGGGCCCGCCGGGGAGACTTACGTCTCGACCCAGCCCCTCACGCCAGCCTTCCCACCAGCGAGCCAGCCAGCCGAACCAGGAAGGGGATCCTCTACCTCGCGAGGTTCGACCCAACCCAGAACAGCCAGCCAGCCAACCGGCAGGTCAGCCAGCGCCACCGGCAGTCCGTCGGCCAGCCAACTAGCCAGCCCCCCATTGGGGCTCCAGCCGACCTCAACCCAGCCAGCAGGTCGGCCAGCCATACGACGGACACGCCAGCAGCCCTCGAGTAGGGAGAGGACAATGAAGCCCCCTCCACAGGGTCGCGTCGGCCTGAAAAGGCCATCGCGACCTCTCCTCAGCCAGCTGTCCAGCCTTGCAGCCGAACAGCCGACCCGTCGCCGATCAGCCAGCCAGTTGAGCCAGCCAGCCGGGCAGGAAAGGCTTCGCGGCCCCCCTCTGGGACTCCACCTCTCCACCTCCCAGTCGTTTTTTGCTTCTGCGTCATAATTTTCAATTTAAAAGAATTGTCCATTTTTGTTCCCACGAGTAATTTGGGCATCATCGTCCACCGGGTCTCCCTCCCCCGGTAACCCTATATACGCCTGGAGGTCGGGATGTTTCCAGGGTTGGCCACTAAGGGCTGGTTTGTCGGCCCAGCCGCTCTTTCGAGCCCCTGACGTCACGAACCGCAACGCCAGATGTCCACGGATTTTTTAGAGAGGTTGTCTCCTCGCAGCCCTGCCGGTTAAGGCAGGACCCCCGATTCCACTGTAGGTCGCGAGACATGTCCACGACACCTGCAGTAGACTTACGGGATCACCCGGTGGCGGCAAGCCGCGTGCCCTTGGAATAAGATGCAAAAACAACTAAGATGTAACCCCTTGGATGAGATATTAAGTATAACTTATAAAAGATATCGCAACTACTGCAATAATCTAATAAAGAAGTTAAAACGTAATTATGATAGAACACAATTACTAGTAAAAAACCCTAAAATATTATGAAACAACATATAAAACATTACACATATTAAACAATCCAAAACTTCCAATAAAGAGTTACTTGATATTGATCAATGTCCTTCCAAATCGGTAAACAATGTAAATCATTTCTTTGCTAACATCGGACAAAAGTTAGCTGAGGATATTCTTTGTAATGATCCTACACTTCAAAATAAAAATCAACCTATCACATCTCCTTTAGCATCATTTGCGATGCTTGACACTGAGCCCAATGAAATTAATAGTATACTAATGTGCCTTAAGTCAGACAGTGCTACTGGTTGGGACAACATATCCACACAATTCTTAAAAATATCTAAAGACTTAGTTGTCCCTATAATTTGTCACCTGGCCAATCTTTGCTTTTTGAAAGGAGGCTTCCCAGATATGTTAAAAAAAAAGATCTATCATTACTCCAGTATTCAAGAGTGGAAACAGAAGCGATGTCAATAACTACCGACCTATCTCAGTCTTACCGGCTTTATCTAAAATCCTAGAAAAATTAATTAATAAAAGACTTATACAATATTTAAATAAAAATAACGTCCTCTCTGACTCACAATACGGATTTAGACAAGGTAGGTGTACCCAAGACGCAATATTAGATTTAACTACTAAAATAACTGACCAATTAGACCAGGGTAAAAAATGTCTGACGGTGTTTTTAGATCTAAAAAAGGCTTTTGATACCGTCTCTGTTTCCACTCTTGTGCTTAAACTAGAAAGAATAGGAATTAGAGGAAATCAGCTACAACTTTTTAAAGATTATTTACGCGGACACAAACAGAAGACTAAGATAGGAGATTATGTCAGTGACGATCTTCAAATAAACTACGGCGTTTCGCAGGGTAGCGTATTAGGATCAACCCTTTTCTTAATATATATCAACGACTTGTGCAACTACAAAATTGACAAGGGAAATATAGTATCCTACGCAGATGATACCGCTATTGTTTTTACTGGTGACACATGGGAAGAAGTATATAAATCAGCAGAAACTGGTATGGCTACAGTGGCTACCTGGCTTAAACAAATTTGCTCACTCTTGATACCTCCAAAACAAATTACATGTGTTTTTCCATTACAAGTCGTACTCAACCCAAAAACTTTAAACTTACAATTCATAAATGTGAGAAACCATATAGCAATACCTGCGACTGTCCTTTAATAGAACAAGTAGCCTGTACGAAATACTTAGGAATAATAATTGACCAAAAATTAACCTGGCATTCTCATCTTGAAGCTACAAATACCCGATTACGGAAACTGATTTGGATCTTTCAAACACTTCGACATGTTATTCTGGCTAATCACAAGTTATTAAACCAAATATACATTGCCCTTGCACAAGCAGTAATAACGTACTGCCTCCCCGTATGGGGTGGAGCCTCAAAAATAAAATTCCTAAGTCTAGAACGTGGCCAACGTTCCCTTATAAAGGTAATGTACAACAAGCCTTATAGATTTGCCACAAATAGCTTATACTCCATTAGCAAGTTACTGAGTGTTCGGAAACTATACATATTGCTCTTGCTTATGGAAAAACACAAATCGACGTTCTATGACCCTAAAACTAGAATAATAAAAAGAAGGAGAGACATTGACTATACTTGTGCTGTAAAAACAAGCTTTGCTAGTCATCAGTACAAAAGACAATCTGAATATGTATTATAGTGGATTAGGTCCAAAATTACATAAAAAAACACAAACTAACAAAACCCAAACGAATTTACTTTTAAAAATTATCAAATACAAAATTACAAAACAACTAAACACAAAAATAAAGAGATAGGCACGTAGCCGACAGAACTAGGTATGTTTACTCCGCGATGTCTGACCGACGACGAATAGCCCCGCTCGCTGTTGAGGGCCGCCTTTTATAAGCTTTGTTGGCACGTAGGGTCACCATCTTCTATAGTATACAATAAAGTAAACAAATTGCATAATATCTGCCCTCTGAGATTACATGAATTAAAAACAAATGTTACCGAGTGGCTGTACCACCTTCATTATAGTGAAGTTGAAGCATTATTACATGTCATTAAATAAATAGATTAACCATGGAACATTGTCAAAATGATCATTAAGTACATGAATACAAATGTGAAATAACTAAATAAAAAAAAAAAACATTCCCTACTTACACATTCTACTTACACTACAGATTCACAAAAATACACTTCCCCACACTTTTACAAACTCAAACAACAACTTTATAATTGTTATTTTTCTTTGTAGATTGGTACCTTTTTATTTCTTTTGTATACTTTAAGTTTTACTCAAATTCTATTATTAGTAGTGTTATACTTACTGTACCTAGTTAATAATTAGTTATTAAGTTTATTTTGGAAACTGTAATTAGTAGTTATGGAAGAGCGGGGCATCCTGGCACAAGTATATTATTTACTTAAAAGGATGTCCCAGCAATACATTATTTTTTGTACCCTTATTTACAAAATAAACTATTTCTATTTCTATTTCCGGCCGGATACCGGGTAGTAAAATTCAAATATTCTCATTAGTTTACACAAGGCAAATCATAACACAATAGGTTATGGACACCTTTTTTTTTTTTTTTTTACCGGACCTCTATCGGCCCGGCCCGCGTGCTCACCTCTGATGTGGGGGTCAGAGTTCTTAAAATTAGCCTTAAGTTTAGTGTGTTAAATAATTTTTCCAGCCTGGATTATATTTATTGAAATAAAAAAAAACAAAAATTTTTATTAAAAAATTAAAAGTCAAAAGACACAATAAAAAGTAAACCCGTCTAAAAAATAACACTATTACAGACAATAAAATACCAAAAAGCTATGGACAAGGATAATAAACATAATATAATACAGGGTAAAAATAAAATAACAGTTTCCCTACTATCCATTGCGCGGATCCGGCAACCAGAGCCACTGATGCGCAGTGTAGTGTAGGTGGCTGTTGGTCACTTATTGACAAATAAGTTGGCAGCTGGCCCCTTTCTGCTCAGGTCTTATTTCTATCAATGACTCTGGTCACCACCTCCACGCAATAGCCTAGTAGGGTATCACGTCTATCCTTGTCCATGACGAGCTTACTTAGGCTGGATAAAACTAAGGCTACGCCTAAGGTCATCTCAACATCATGCCTTCGGCGCGCAAACACAGGGCAATGAAGCAAGATGTGCTCCACTGTCTCGCTGACACCCGGTTCGCAGATGCACGATGGGTCCTCCTTGCGCTTGAAACGGTTCAAGTACCCAGAGAACCCACCGTGCCCCGTCAGAACCTGTGTGAGCACGACAGTGGGCACGATCTCTCTAATCGTCCTGTACGCTACCAGAAGGTCAGGGAAAAACATTTTGGTCGTGGATGCAGTGGTGCCAGTCTGGTACCTACGATTCCATTCGTCAAGCGATTCCGAGCGGATTTGTCGCTTGACGAATGAAACCGGACATTTGTCGTACACAGGTTTGGTCCTAACGTGCAGCGCTGCTTGTTTAGCCAGCTCGTCTGCTCTCTCATTACCCGCCAGCCCCGCGTGTGCTTTTATCCAAAACAAGGAAACGTCCTTGTTTTGTAGTCTACAGCGGGCGATGTTGTCCCGCGCCTCGGCGGCTAGCGGATGATGAGAGAGTGCGTTGACCACTGTCTCGAGTGCCGAACGCGAGTCGCTGATGATAGCAAAACTGGCGCTTTCACTCTCTAACGCGAATTTCGTGGCTCTGCATATGGCCAAAAGTTCAGCCTGGTAGATAGATAGATAGATAGAGATAGAGTACTCTTTATTGCACACACCAAACAAAGAAAATAATACAACATTCTTAGTTCTAAATACAGTAGCTATGTACAATTTGGCGGTCTTATCGCTAAAAGCAATTTCTTCCAGACAACCAGTTTGGACGAAAAAACTATACTAAATTAATTATGGGCAGCTGTTGGTGGTGTACTCAAATAATAAATCAATATATAAAATAGCAATACATACACATATACATACATACATAATTTATATATATATATATATATATATATATATATATATACATAAATTTATAGGTGATAATACAATATAGATATAGTAATAATACATGGTTATAGTAAGAAATAAGATAATAGTGACAATAGGTGATCACAGCGTTAAGTAGTGCTCTTTAACTAATCGCTTAAAAATTGATAACGACTCAGCACGTCTTACTGTAACAGGCAATGCATTCCACAGACGAACTCCCTGTACACAAAAGGATTTATCATAGAAAATTGTAGAATGCATTGGTATGTTCAGCTCTAGACTTTCTGATGACCTTAGGGACCTTGAGTGAGTATCATTTAAGAACTGGAAACGCTTTTTAAGATAGATTGGAGTCTTAGGATTATAGAGAATACTGTATAGAAGTGAAAGAATATGGACATTCCGGCGAAGGCGTATAGGCAACCACTTGAGCTTAGTACGAAATTCAGAAACGTGATCATATTTGCGCAAGCCAAATATGAATCTTATGCAGAAGTTTTGAAGTCGCTCAAGCTTATTCAGTTGATCTTCTGTTATGTTAAGATAGCTGACATCGGCATAATCAAGGATGGGAAGGAGAAGAGACTGTGCGAGCGCAATTTTAGTGGCAGTAGGAAGAAAATTACGGAGCCTTCGCAACGATCCAGCCGAAGCAAATACCTTTTTACTAACCTCTTGCAGCTGTGGACCCCAGGACAGATTCTTGTCAATGTGTATGCCCAGGTTTTTTACATTGTCACTTATGGGAATTGTGTTACCATTAAAGCATACTTTGGGGATCTGTGCAAGGTCAAGACGAGAAGTCATTCTAGAACTACCGACAATAATAACTTGGGTCTTAAGCGGGTTCACTTGCAGACCGTAAGTTTTACTCCATTTGCATATCCAGGCTAGGTCTACATTAATAGTCTCAACAGCTTCTGACATCTTGGCTACTGGAGCTTGGCTATAAATCTGTAGATCATCTGCATAAAGGTGGTAGGAAGAACGAAGTTGATCGGAAATTGAATTAATAAAAATTGCAAAGAGCAATGGAGATAGAACGCCACCCTGCGGTACACCGGCAGTAATATCACACCATGAGGAGTAAGTGTCTTCGATACGGATTCGTTGCCGGCGACCAGACAGGTAACTACGAAACCACTCAATTACCGATGGAGATATGTTAAGAGAGCACAGAATACCAACTAAGATTTCGAAGTCTACGGTATTGAATGCATTGCTGAAATCTAGCAGCGCAAGGATTGTCAAATTACCGTTCTCCATTGCCAACCTTATATCATCCGTAATATGAACCAAGGCTGTGGTGGTACTATGGCCAGAACGAAAACCGGACTGAAAGGGATTAAGGAGACAATTTTGAGTAAGGAATGTGTTTAGTTGTTCATGAACCAAGCGTTCAAGAACTTTAGATAAGAAGGGTAGTATGGATATAGGGCGAAAATCGGAGAAGGATGCAGGATTGGTTTTCTTTGGTATGGGTGTGATTTGGGCTTCCTTCCAAATTGTCGGAAAGCTTCCACTGGATATGGAGTGATTGAGGATGTGACAAATTATAGGAAGGGTTTCAGATAGGATAGGGAGGATCATATTACGGCTGATGCAATCATTACCGACTGCATTCGATGTGATTGATTCTATGCTCTTTTTAACATCACAAGCGGAGAATTGGTTAAAGATGAATGAGGGATGATCGGGTATCGGAATAGATGAAAGAAATCCTAGAGTTTTCAATTTTGTGACCCTGTCCATGTTGGACGAAGAAGAGAAGTGTTGGTTAAGAGAGTTAATGTCTAGGTCTTTTGAAATAGTGGCTTGACGTGATTTGCCGATTCCCATTGATCTAAGAAATTTCCAGACTTTTGCTGGATCTCCGTTTTGGACAGAGTCAAAGATGTAGTGGCGTTGAGCATTCCTACACACCTTATTGCAGCGATTTCGAATTTCTACATAATTATTTCGATTAGTGTCAGTGGGCCGCGCTTTAAATTTGCTTTTCCTCGCCACTTTCTTGGCCATCAACAACTTAATGTCGTCGGTAAGCCAAGGTGCCGGAAGATGCTTAACTTTAATGGATCTTATAGGGGCATGTGTGTCGTAGAGGCGGTTCAAGTTATAATTAAATAAATTGACTTTTTCATCCAAAGAACTCGTTAAAAATAGAGGACCCCAGTCAATACCTCTAGCGTCCTGTTGTAACTTTTCTAGATTCATGCCACTAAAATTACGCAGCAGAAGGATTTTGGATTTCGCCTTAGGAGGCCGGGCTTTATAGGAAAGAAATACAAGATCATGATAGGAGAAGGCGTCAGCAGATAACTGGCCGTGTGTAGCGACATGTGCAGTATTAGACACAAAAATTAAATCGAGAAGCGATGGGACTGAATTCGGAAAATGATGAGTAGCATCGAGAGGAAGGATAGATAGGTTGCAGGAATTTAGGACAGAACGAAGAGTAGAGGAACGCGAGTCATTTTTAAGCAGACATGTGTTAAAATCACCCATGATTATGCTATGACTGTAAAGTGGAGTTAAGTTTTCAAGGATACGCTCTAAAGAAGAAAAAAAACTAATGCGGGAAGAGGGACAGTAGTATACACCAAGAAGAAGTTTAGAATGGTGAAGTTCTATTTGAAGGAAAAGATGTTCACCAGAGTTGGACGGAGATGGTTGTGCTGATAAATCGACTATAGAGTACGGAATAGTCATTCGGAGATAGATGGCAACACCACCACCGCCACCGACTGATCGATCATTCCGTATAAGATTGAAACCAGGAAGAGAATACAGAGATGAAGGTAGGCAAGGTTTCAACCAAGATTCAGAGATAAGAATGGCGTGGATATTTTTACAGTCAAAGCTGGCCAGCATATCGAGGAAGTGAGCCGGAATACTTTGGGCATTGATGTGTATCACATTAAAGTTCCTAGGGACATCAGAAAAGGTTGACGTGAGTGTATCTGCGAGCGATGGAACACTTACGAAACTGTCATTATCACTATCAATAGAGAAAAACGTATCTGCCTCACTATCACTTTCAGAAGACATAAAATATAATATAATAATAGTATATAATTAATAATAAATAATATAATACTATAAATAACGTTATTTGAGTTCACCCGCCAGGTAGTGCAAACAAATTACTTACATTATAAAACTAAATACATACAGACATGTGAACTAATAAAAATAAAAATGTACCTATATAGCTAAACATCTAGAATGTAACGTCCGAGCTAACAATGAGCTAACCAATAATCCTACATTCCATTATAAAAGTATCACGACAAAAAAATAAAAGACAAGAAAAAAAAAAAAAAAAATACATGCTCAAAGTTATCTAATAGAGCACAAGGGATGGAACGCTACTCAAACTCCAATGGTTTGATATTCGATACAATCTTCCATAGACAATCCATTGTTAATTATACAGTCGCTTGCTCCGATCCGCCATCTTTATCACTGTCATTATCCATTTTCATTTAATATGCGTATCTATTGAATTTGTCCCCGCTATCAATTACTCGACATTGGCGAAATACTCGCGCTAGTCGCAGGTGATGCCATTCCTCATCTTATTCCATTAAATATCTTCTTCTTCTTCTTTTTTACGAAATGAGTGAAATGATGATATTTTGATGGAATGAGATGAGGAATGCCTGCACCTGCGATATGCGGTATTTATGGCAATGTCGAGTAATTACAGCAAGGACAAACTCAATAAATACACACTATAAATAAAAATGGATAATGACATTAAATATCATCATTTCGCTCATTTCGTTAAAAAAAAAATAAAAAAATTATACAGTCAAAGAATGTGACATATCCATGACATAACCTATGGACATGACAACTTAAAATTGACAGATGCACTTAAGTGGCTGACAGTGAAGTAAATGAATTATTTCTGTCAAATAATAGAAGTGAAGTGGATTTTTGTATCACCTCATTTCGAAATTATTGTGGGAGTTAATAATAATCCGCCATCTTTATCACTGTCACCATCCATTTTTATTTATAATGTGTATTTATTGAATTTGTCCTTGCTATAATTACTCGACATTGCCATAAATACCGCATATCGCAGGTGCAGGCATTCCTCATCTTATTCCATCAAAATATCATCATTTCACTCATTTCGTAAAAAAAGAAGAAGAAGAATAATAATAAAAAGTAATACAAATGACGTTAGAAGATTTTGTGAGCACGCTAATACGGTGGATTAAAGTGGGTACATTGCATATAAGTGAACCAGTACGGAATTAGTGTAAGACTCGGACGACTACGAAACAAAACAGTCATAGAACCGGCATGAACTTATCACTTCTTGGATGCTACGGCACGTTTAGCTTTCGCTGCAACCCTCTTGGCCGCAGGTTCTGGGGCCTGCGCAGCTACTTCCTGCTGGTCGATGACCTCCAAATCTGAGAGCGTTTTAATTCTGCGGCGCGCCCCGTCAATGGCTAGCACGTACACGCCGCCGTCTCTCGTCCAACACTTAGTCACGCCGAACTTCTCTCTAGCAGTCATGAACAGAAGATGCCTACGCTTAGTCAGGAACTCAGAAAATGTGATGCCGGAACCCTTAAGTTTAGTTTTGGCAAACCAAACTTCGTTGCGGATGGCCACGTTACTGAGCTTCACCAGGATTGGCCTTGCCTTTTGGGTGGTAGATCTGCCCATCCTATGACATCTCTGGATCGTCTTTGGCCGAAAAATCATGCAGCTGCATGCGGTCCTTGATGACGGCAACCAATACTTGTGTCGTATCTTCTTGCTTCGCTTCATCCACACCATGCAATAGGAGGATTTTTCGTCGGCTGCGCATCTCCATCTCGTCTATGGCGTGGGCGAACATTGTGACTTGCTGCTGCAGATTGTTAAGTGCCTGGACAGTCAGCGCCCTGAACGCTGTGAATTCTGAAGCCAAGCTGGTGTGGCCCGTTGAATGGGTTTGGGACTTATGAAGCTCAGCATCAAACTCAGACATCCTCTTGTTAACGGAATCCAAAATTTCCACCATACTGTTTTTGAGTGATTCCATTGTTGATTCCATGATGTGTAATAACTAGTGTATCTGTATTTACTATAAGGAGATAACACTTGTCTGGCAAGTAAACTGTTTTAACTTGTAATTAGTAACATTAAATTTATGAACTATAAAGATTTTATATTTATTTGATATTTTTAAATTAGAGCAAAATAAAATTTACTGTAACCGTTACAACTACCCTCCAAAATTTTCCTGCGTAGACCGTGCAGTAAGATGACAGCTTGAGTTTGAGCGACTTGGTCTCCACTTCACTATTCCATACGGATAGTGAGGCGCCGACCTTGCCTTCAATCTTGCTGCCATCTGTATAGATTCGTACTGCGCTGCATACGTTGATGGTCACGTCTCGCTGGTCCATCAGGCTTATGAACTTGAGGTCCATATGTTTCGCGGGATGCGGAGTACTCGTGTACGCCAGTCTGCTTTCTACCTCGACGTCTCTCAGCTCTGGTCGAGGTACTCCCCTCTTGGCCTTGTAAAGGGAGGCCGCTTCGCGTATGCGAATGTCGAGGGGTAGTAACCCGGTCAGAGCGAGTGACGCGTTCAGGGACACCGTTTTGTAGGCTTTGCACATCTTTAGCGCAAAGCCTCTCTGGACAGTGTTCAGCTGCTTCTGTATAGTGATCTTGTTTGTCGACGGCGACCAGGCACCGGCGGCATACAGGATGAGGGGCTCAACAGTGGCTGTGTAAATCACCCGGATGACTTCTGGGTGGAGGCCCCAGCTAGTTTTGGCGGCCCTTGCCAACTGTTTGTAGACATTCAACGCCTTTCTGCAGGTGTTCGCAGTGTGGCTGTTGAATGTCAACTTATGATCGATAGTGAGCCCCAAGATCTTAATCTCATTGGTCATGCCAATATCAATCCCGCCCATGGTAAGTAGGGGGGTGTCATAAATACGCTTCCTTGTCACAACCATCGCGCTTGTTTTGTGAGGTGCGAACTTCAGCTTATTTTTGACACCCCAATCCCGCACATAGGCAAGGGTGGGATTGGCTTGCCTCTGTATGTCCAGTGCCGTGTCGCCGTCGAAAACGAGCACTACGTCGTCCGCGAAAGCCTGTACGTATTGCCCTCGCGTTTCAAGTCCTTTCAGCAGTGGGTCAAGGAGAAGATTCCAGAGTACCGGTCCGCCAATAGACCCCTGCACGCACCCTTTCTGAGTGCCCTTTATGTGCTCCTCACCAGCATACCTGACACGGACCTTGCGATCCTGCAGGTAACTGTCGACGACTCGTCGGAGGTTGACCGGGCACTCCTCCTCGGCCAGTCTCACCCTTATGGCCGGCCACCATGCATTATCAAAGGCTCCCTCTATGTCCAGTGATACCACGGTCACGATCTTTCGCTGAAGTACTTTGCCGCGTATGTACTGTATCAGGTCATAGAGGGAGTCCTCGGTACTCCGCTGGGGCATAAAGCCATATTGGCGTAGACTGAGCCTAGGAATCAGGTGCCACTTGAGCCTATTGACTACCATCTTTTCAAAAATCTTCCCCATGACCGGCAGAAGGCCGATGGGCCGATAGGACTTGGGGCTCGTGTAGTCCGTTTTACCGGGCTTTCGCAGAACGACCACCACTGCTACCTTCCATTGTTCCGGGAAGAGACTCAACTCGAGGCACTTGTTCATGATTGCCAGGTAAAGGTCCGGATCCTTGTTGATGACCTGGCAACATATGTCAGCGGTGAAGCCGTCTCCTCCGGGTGCCTTCTTCGGGTTAAAACTTTCCGCCGCGGCTCTAAGCTCCTCCACTGTGAACGGCTGATCATGGACTTCGCCATCAACTCGGTCATTCACACGGTTAGCTAGGGCTCTCGTCCGGTGGTGGTCTAAGTTGTCCTCCGTCTCCAGGTCTCCCGGGAAGAATGTGTCCGCCAGTAACTTGGCAGACTCTCTCTGCCCCACCGAAATGCCGTCTCTCACCAATGGAAGGTCTTCTTTCCTTCTGGTAGTGTTTTTTTATGGACACCTTTTATTTTATAATCTTCATCTGATTTCTGATTTCCTCATCGTCATTAGAGATGAAACGGATATCCGGTATTTATCTGGTATCCGGCCTGGATTTTACTATCCGGCTGGATACCGGATAGTAATTCACTATCCGGCCGGATACCGGATAGTTATTCACTAACCGGCCGGATACCGGATAGTTATTCACTATCCGGCCGGATACCGCATAGTAAATCACTAACCGGCCGGATACCGGATAGTAATTCAGTATCCGGCCGAATACCGGATAGTAAAATTCAAATATTGTCATTAGTTTACAAAAGGCAAATCATACCACAATAGGTTATGGACCCGTTTATTTTTATAATCTTCATTTTCATCTGATTTCCGATATCCGATTTCCGATTTCTTCATTAGAGATGAAACCGATATCCGGTAACTATCTGGTATCCGGCCTTGATTTCACTATCCGGCCGGATATCGGATAGTAATTGAGTATCCGGCCGGATGCCGGATAGTAATTTACTATCCGGCCGGATACCGAATAGTAATTCAGTATCCGGGTGGATACCGGATAGTAAAATCCAAATATTCTCATTAGTTTACAAATGGCAAATTATACCACAATAGGTTATGGAGACAGTTTATTTTTATAATCTTCATCTTCATCTGATTTCTGATTTCTGATATCAGACTTCTTCATTAGAGATGAAACGGATATCCGGTATCACTATACACTCATCAGATTTCTGATTTCTGACTTTTTGTTTCTGATTTTTTATTTCTGATTTCACTCGCGACACTCTCGACACTCCTGACACTCGTCTTAACATTCCTAATACACATCTCGACACTCCTGACACTCCTGACACAAGTCTCGACACTACTGACACTCACCTAGTTACTCCTGACACTCGTCTCGGCATTCTTGACACCCCTGACACTAGTCTCGATACTCATGACAAGAATCGTTACTCATCAGATTTCTGACTTCTGATTTTTGGTTTCTGGTTTTTGATTTTTGATTACACTCTCCGCACTCTCGACACTCCTGACACTCATCTTGACACTCCTGACACTCTACGGACGGACAGCTCACCATCACGTGTCATAATTATTGCTTATTGTTATTTTGAATCGTTTTGTTGTAAATTCTAAGTGTATTATTTTGTTTCTTAAAATTTGTTTAAATAATTAAAGTATTTAGGTTGCTCATGTATACTTATTTTAATATAAATTTCTTATACTTTCTAATAAGCAGTGGTAGCCTCGTGGGCAAGAACGCCCGCCTTGAACGGAAGGGGTGCAAGTTCAAATCCCAGGCCCGCACCTCTGAGATAATTTTCATGAGCGAATGTCATTTTCAACAATGATTACCACTTGCTGAACGGTGAAGGAAAACATCGTGAGGAAACCTGCACGTCTATAGAAAAGCGTGTGATGTTCACCAACCCGCACTGGGCCAGCGTGGTGGCCCAAGTCTCCCTCGTATCGAGTGGGAATATGCCCGGTTTAATGGCAATAGGCTCGCCCCCTATTACATTGGGACCAAAATAAATCGGCGAAGTGTGGGCACACTACAGTGCACCTCTGCCTACCCCTTCGGGGAATACAGGCGTGATCATGTATTATTATTATTATTATGTACTTTCTAATAGTATATATAGCCATTAAAGCCATGCCATCTAATCTCTTTATTTCATCTTAGCCCAACCTTCTTATCAAAATCAAAAAATCAAAATCAATTTTTTTTATTCGTGTAGGCCAAAAAGCACTTACAAATAGTCAGATTCTACCACCGGTTCGGGATGCTGCTTCCACTGAGAAGAGCCGGTAAGAAACTCAATGGTTACTCTTTTCAAAATGATAATTATTGCGAGTAATACATTCTCAGGAGCAGCAATGCCATGAGAGCAGACCGCACCTTTGCCACAATACTAGAGAAGAATTATACTCACGGCAGTCTAATATTAAATACAAATATAATCTTAGGAAGCTAGTACAGTAAGGTACTAATTCTACTCCCATTTACAATGAAGGGATTATTCTAAACCACAGATGGTTATAGAAATAATTGCTTTGGTATGATGTCTTCAATGCACTATGGGAGAGTAGGTAAGTCAATATGAGGAAAATGGTTGGACCAGTCCTCGCAAGTAGCACCCGTACACGAGCATGACTTGAGGAGCAGCCATCACTCTCCTCAACCATATTCGAGGGAAGAGGGTGATCTTATTTGATATCATTGGTGGTACCTATGGTTTTATTCAATAGCGTTTAGAATGTAACCGCCCAACGGGTTGCATTGCAAGTAGGTATGTCAGTTTTGGACGTAATACACTAGTCGTGTCTCCCGTTCGACGAGCTATGAAACCAGCGGCCAGCGGCGCATCCGTCGAGCGGGGATGCAGTGTGGTAGCGGTCGGTGCGCGCGCACGAGCGGCAGCGGGCGCGGAGCTGAACGGCTCGCTCGCCGCCTCCCTTCGCTCAGTGACCATCGCGCCCTGGCAGCGACGCGCGTGCCGACCGCCCTCGTCTCACACGACCTCGCGCGCGATCCTCCCTACCGGTGCAACTTTGAAACGAACTACTTTTTACAACAGTAATCACAGCGTTATTGGTCGATAAAGTTTGAGATCTTTAGTGTTATACTATAGTGAAAGGAATCGATTTCAAAACGAAAAGTGTGAGTGGATAGCAGTGTAGCGCAATCTGAGTGAGTTGGATTGACGGTGCGGTGGTGACCGATTGAGAGGCTCTGACTCATTGAGAGGCTGTTGGGGCGCGCGGCCCGCGGCTGGTGTCACCGGTTTACTCTCGGAACGAAACTTTGCATGTGAGTGTGTAAAGTCATCATCACTGGATGTCCTAACATTATTTTCTAGCTTTAGTCGGCAACTTGGAGCACGTATAATGCTATTTAATAATTGAGTCACGTTTTAATGTATGTAACATTAATTTACAGATAATTTTCTTACTACTTATTATTTGAACGTGATTGGGTATTAGATATTACATAGTGCTCCCTCATTATCGTAGTGAGTAGTTCATTATTATCATATTATTATACAAAATAATAATGTGTCCTTGATAATATTACTACGTCGACGTAGCAACGTAGCCGAGTGACTACGATCACTGTTACGCGTCGCCGGCCGCGTTACGGATTCTCGCTCGCCACGTTCAAAGTTGTCGCCTGATGATTAGGTCCCGGCTAACATTGTATTGTATTTATCTCTTATGTATTGCCGTTGTCAGAAATTATTATTATGATCTTCATAAATACAATCAGAATGTTTTTGTTCACGTAAACGTGCTTATGAATCGTTTGTCAATGTATTTGGTTTCTCAATAAAAATCATTGTCTACCTTAGAAGTCGAGTCCTATGAATCGTGCGTCACAATTTCACCATAAAATAGTTAGGTACCAAACAAACTAAACTGTAACGTCTTTAAGCCTTAGGTAAACACTGAAAGTCGTTAAGAACAGTTTTCAAGCAGTTATAAGACTTTGATAATCTATGACAACTTTCCTGCCCGCGTATTGCCTAAATTATCAATTTTGTGAAATACATTTCATTGTAGAATTGTAAAAGCTGTTTAACATTTTATTTGGCGTGTTGAGATCAGTGTCTGCCTGCATGTCTCTAAGACGATCACGTCTCATCGCGTTGGATGAGCACACAGACCGTCGGCCCAGGGCAGCGTTGTGTTGACTCGCGCCGCGTAAACACTGACCACTCCCCCTTCACCACCACCACCAGTCACCACTCCCCCGCACTCCCGCACTGCGAAACAACATTAGGTACTAAAAAACCAATCAGATCTTCACCTTGAATGCAACGTAGTGTGGACAATTCCTAATGTCATTTAAGCTTTTTTTATGGTCCCCCCCCCCCCTCCGTGGTTGCGTCTACATGTGGTAAGTTTGAGTAGATAGTGCATCAAAGCGGCCGCCTGTGAGATGCTAATGTGTTGTCCGCAGCACAGCGCACCGGCCCGCCCGCGCCGCGCCCCCCATACAACAATTTAAAGCAAATCAATAGGTACACACGTACAATGGCCACATAGTATATTTTAGAAATTATGGACCATCTATCAGCCAGAGACGTCCACTGCTGCACATAGGCCAGGCAATTATGGACCATAATTACTATGAATGAAGGGTGTTATCATATAATGGCCAGAAAAGGAATGATATTTCGCATCCAACTGGATAGGGCCCTATCCCTCTCCCTCCCTAGCCTGTCCACTGACAAACGCGCGTTATTCTCTGCACCTGTCAGCAGACAAAAGTAATGGCCGGTGAGAGGTTCCGGCTCCACACGCACACATACACACCTAGGTAGGTATTCCCGGCGGCCCCCGGCGATATCTCTTCGCTACAGTAATGCTTCTTGTCAACCTCTCGGCGGTCGTATCAAAGGCGTGATTGATAGGCGTCGCGTCACTCGCGTGTACTCTGGGCTCGCCAGCTCGGAGGGTCGCAGGGCAAGGCGGCGCGTCTCGTGGAATGTCACCGGTGATATTCGCAATCTCGCATATAAAGAAACGAAATGAGCGCCGACATCTATTTGAGGACGCGGAGAAGTCTTCTCGTGTGCGTTCGCATCGCTGCGCCGCGTTATAGGACCGGCAGACGGAGGAATGTCGCAAAATTACGTCATGTTGTCATGTCAGTCACAGGAATTAACAATATATACCAACTAGGTACTGCTTTACTTTGTGGATCCCATATTGTATTATTACATTGAAACGGTAGATCGTAGCGATGCAGTGTATTGTTCTCAACAATAAGAGAGACAAAGCGACCGGCACAACAACGGACTCGGCGATGCAAATGAGCTGTGCCGGTGCGGTGCGCCGTCGGCCCTGGGAGCCGGCGCCGGGCGGGTACGCGTGTCAACTGAATAAAGTCAATAGGACGCGCTGTTTTTCATTCCGATGCAAACGGTTCGAGTCATGAGAAAATAATAATCGATTTCTTCCAACGGAATGATTAATTTCGCTGCGACCGCTCGCTCTAGAAATCACCCGAGCTCGCTCGCCACAAAGTGTTGTTCCCCGAGCTTATCGTGACGTACTTTTACAATAAGCGTGTCGACGACATTTGAAGGAATTCTGAGAGGGCTAATGATAGAGACGAGAAAATGATGTACTCCGTGTGGAGAGGGTGGAGGCAGCTGTGTAGAGGCAGGTGATACAATTTTCACAAGGGATTAGGCTCGCGACCTTCGGCGTCGGAACCTGGGACCTGGACCCTCTTGAGCGTGATCGACCGAGTCCGCTAAACAGAGCATTAATTTATGCTGGAGCATTTGTATCTAATGCGGCCCCCGGTCATCGGAATATCTAGCGACATATAGAACGGAACATAGTGACATATAGAAATAAAGTTATTTTCATTGTTCAGTTTTGTCTGGCGTTCTACTTCTAACACTACTTACATAACGTGTCTTACATATTTCTTTTAACAGTTTACGCTATTGCGCACTTGTTATATTAGATTAGAGGATGCCTTTAATAGACTATACAGCGTAGTGTGTCGATGGCCATGTTGAAATAAATCAGGAGGACCGCTCCGACGCGGCGCGCGGCGGCCCAATTACACGCCTGTGGAATTTTGTTGCTACAATTCAACGCTCTTGCACTCCTATATAAATTAAGAAAATAAAGGCACGCGAAGCTGCACCTTCACTCAACAAATAAGGGAATGGTACGGCCTCCATTACTCCTGGGCCGCCGAGTGGAAACAATTTAAATAACTTACGTAAATAAAGACCGTGGAAGCGGGAAGTGATTCAAGCGAGGCGAGTGTTTTCATTGTCACTAAAACCGTTGGGTAGCGCGGGGATCGCGGGCCCGGCTCGGGGACTCGCCATTGGTGTTTGCCATTTGTGTCACAATAGATTCTAAGTAATTACTTCAGTGGACCTCTACAGTCACACTGACCACTAATGATTACAGCCGTAGTACCATTTGGTTGCGGGTGACAGCCGGAGATCAGTCGTCGCTCGCACCGTGACGCTATTTTTGTACAGGTGACAGGTACGCTGATACACAAGCAACTATTTTTTTTTTATTAACTAAAATTTCTTTGAAATTCCCTCTCATTGCTACCTAAATAACTTTATTCAGTTGGCAACATTTGACTGTCCGTTTAGTCCATCTGGCAAAACGTCAGCAGGTCGAGATAGCTTCCTAAGCTCCAACATAGGTGGTCAGGGTAGTGAAAACAGTTGTATACGACTATTATTATTAAACGAACGCCACCTCACGTATCAAGCTTTGATGCTAATTTAATGAGATTAATTAGCGTATAATTGTTGACACAATCATGCTCTCTCTCGACGATGTCCTCGCACTGCGGCGGCGCCACCTCGCTCACCTCTACGCGACTCTCAAACAAATAGTAGTGGGTGACCTGGACGTCGTCGAGTAAGCTGCAGGGTCACCGTGTTGCTGTGGTCTAGTCACTTGGCTCTCGCTCGGACCATTTTAATTAGTACCGTGTATTCACTGCCTTTGTAGCGCCATTACGCACACGATGTTTTAGATTTCTGTAATAAAGTCATGTATAATTTTGTTAGTCTGAAATGCAAGGGAGCGTGCGCTCGGGCTTGCTGTGAAATTGATCTAATCCACCGCAAACAAGTCTGTCCCGTCTTTTTAACCGACTTCAAAAAGGAGGAGGTTCTCAATTCGACCCATATGTTTTTTTTTTATGTATGTTACCGCATATCTCCGGCGTCTGTCGACCGATTTCAAATTTTTTTTTGAGGTTTGCTAGGAAATTCTTCAAGGTTGGTCCCATTTCCAAAATATTATCAGAAATCTAACCCCTTGGGGGTGAAATGGGGGGTTGAAGGTCGCATAATTTCAAAAAAATTTTTTGAACGACTTGTAACTTTGTATATGCATTTAACATACAAAATAAAAAAACACGTCTTTCAGGAATTTTGAAAGAAAAAATATGTAGGGGGTGAAATGGGGGTCCAATCCGGACTACAGCATATCTCCGGCGTTAGTGAACCGTTTTCGAAAAATCTTTTTTTGTTTAATACGGATTGTTAACAAAGATCGAAACCCACCCCCAAAGGGGTGGACAGGGGGGGGTGAGGGGGGTGATTTTTTTTTTGGCTGTAAATTTTTAGTTTTTTAGGGCTGTTATAAGGTGCTAATATTTGCAAATTTTCAACGATTATTGACACTAAATATCGTGAAAAAAAATTATTTTTAACAAATTCATGTGTGTATTTGCCTTGTCCGACGTTGATTGGCACCTACTCCAAATGTAATGAATTGTAAGGTTATTTGTAGCTTTTTAGTGCACCTAGGTTTTTGTTTTTTGTTAAAAATAATTTTAAAGCTATAATGCAGAGAAGGGGTGTCACGGCACCGGTTTGTCCCAGCCGCGGCCGGCAGCTGTGAGCGCAAGACCCCGGTGGTGACGTGCGCCGTAATAAGAGCAGTTTAATAACATTAGTTTCTATAAAGCGACATGAATAAAATAAATAAATTTTATACAGTCGTCTTTCAACGGGTTCTCATAGCAGTAAAGGATAGGAGTTGTGACAAGAATAGAGTTTAATATCAAAATTCCTCGCGAGCTAACGCATCATAATTAGATAATATTGTAAACAATAGTCAAGCCTTTGTACTGTATCGAGTGGTTGGTGCTTGTATTTGGCGAGTGAGAATGCAATAACAGTAGCAGTAGCGCAATAAATTAAATTGAATGTGATTGCGGCCCGGGGCGGCGCGGGCGGCGCGGGCGGCGCGGGCGGCGCGGGCGGCGCGGGCGGCGCGGGCGGCGCGGGCGGCGCGGGAGGCGGTTTTGCATGGAATTCATTTTGTAGCTGTTTTATATGACTCGCAACGAGCTATTTGTTTTGAAGCGTAAATATTTAAGTCGTTCGCCGCGCTGTGAACGAGCGTTTCAAACGAAATGTAGTTGAATGTGGGAACGACTGAGGGTCGATGCGACAGAGACCCCGAGGGCCCCGGCCGGCACGCGCCAGCCCGGTACTGTCGCGGACCACTCAAACATGGGATACACAGGCACAGACGCGAGGAATGTTGCCAATGAATGCCTGAGATGTGGCTGTAAGATGTTATATTATGTAGTGTTGCATAGTTACCTACGTACAAAGAAGTTTGCGGCTTTAGATTATAGAACTAAAAAAACAATAACCGACTTCAAAAACCTAGGTGCACTAAAAAGCTAAAAATAACCTCATAACAACCCTAAAAAAGTAAATATTTACAGCCAAAAAAAATCCCCCCCACACCCTCCCTTTCCACTCCTTTGGGGGTAAGTTTCGATGTTTGTTAAGAATCCGTATTAAACAAAAACTAATAATCAACCTACATGAAAACTCCAAAAAAAGCCGTATACAATTACATCATCCACGTTATTTACGAATGATCATAATAAACATAAATTAATGTTTATAAAATGAAAACTACTGGGCAACACTATTTTAAGTTTTTATGGGACCAAATGGCATCTGTTCCGCATCAAACTAAAGAATAATCACTTACATCGAATCATAAATCGCCGCGTAATCGGTATACATACATAAAAAAATACCCATCTAATTGAGAATCTCCTCCTTTTTGAAGTCGGTTAATTATAGCAGTGCCAGTCGCGCAAGAGTTATATTATACTTGCATATTCTCGGTGGATTATATTATGGTCCCTGTGCCGACGCAATTAAAGACAGGTACAAGTGATGATAGTTTCACCAATCGTTTTTCGTTGAGGATCATTTAGGTAGTTCACAATTTGGTTCCCTCGCGTTACCAATACAAGTAGCAGAGCGTGTTATACCACTATCATTCGTGTAATTCTTGTGGACAAATTACGATACTGCTTTGCCACGCTCCGTAACAGTGATAGTGGTCGCAGTAAAGGAATAGTGCGAAAATAAGTTTCTGATACTGGTGAGGGTCGGCGCGGCAGGTCCGGCCGCGGCCCGCGCGCGCTTCCTCCGATTACTTTGATTGCTAGTCGTTATCTCGCTCGGCGGGCGTTAAGTCACACGTGTCGGCCTCTGTTTAATCTCTCCCAAGCCGCCGCAACCGCCGCCGGCGTTACGTATTTCAAAACTTTTCGAATCAAATTGAGCTGAGAGCTCTATAGCAGTCCTTTACATTACATACCTACTAATAATATAAAATAATTCAAAAATACGTACCTATCGCATTCATGTCCGGAGTGTTATTTGACACACTAAATATTACGTTGGTCTTTAACTTTCGTTCATTGCCGTAGGTAGTGATACCTACCCTGTTACTTCAAGTGTTAGTAACTAGATTTAAAATTACATCCTTATAAGATCTAAAGATAAAATTAAATTTTAAAACGAAATATAATGAAATAAAATAATAAAGTGTTAGTTGGAATATTACACAACATTATAACTTTGAGTAGACATATTTGTAACTTATAAGGTTTGAATGAATTCTTGGCGTAAGTTAAGTACCTACTCACTATTGATGTAAATGACATCAGAAACGTTTCCATACATAATTTGCAATGAACCAGCATCAATATGTAACTTGTACTGTTGACACAGATTCCGACCAGTTTTGAATAAATGATCACGATTTTTTACGATATCGTTAAAACGATAACACGCGCCAAGCTTCTGCAAATATATTCAAATAAAATGTTTACTGCCTTCGCATTCAGGGAATCCCGAATATCTCTGAAACACCGCTCGATGCCGCATTCAATAATATTACATGACAACGTAAACCATTACATTCAAATAAAATGTAAATGTTGAAATATATTTTAAAGATGGTATATGATTTGTTACAGGGGTGAGTGCGCGCGAGAAGCGGCGGCCCGGCTCGCCGGCTCGCTAGCATGTGCACGAGGAGGATGCGGAGACACGACAAGAAGTACAAGGTGCGATGAAGAGTGTCGCGCGATGCGCCGCGGCCACTAGTGCACGATGCTCGAGGACGGCAGCCGCGCGCTGGCCACGCGAGCCTACTGTGCCGGCGACGCGGACGCCGCGCCCGACGAGCCGCGCTGCTGCCTCGCGCGCCGCCTCGACGACTCGCGCCTCTTCTGCTGCCGCTGTGCGCACAAGCGCCGCGCCTCCCCGCTCACCTGTCTCGCGATATGCTTCCTCGTCCTCACCTACAACTTGCTCGGCGGATTCCTCTTCCTAGCCATAGAAGGGGGCGCCGTGGCCGAGGAGACGGCCGTCGCCGCTTCCAAGCCTAACCTCAGTCGGGCGCAGGGAGCCGGCGACGACCTGCGCTCGAAGACCGTCGAAAGACTATGGTCGATCACCGAGGACTTGAATATTTTGTACAAGGAGAACTGGACAAAGCTGGCGGCTAAGGAGCTGATGGACTTCCAGAAGGTGCTCATAAAGACGATGCGAGGCGGCGCCACCCTCGAGAGCCGGCTCGGCTTCGAGCGGGAGGGGGACTACCGGTGGACCTTCTCCAGCAGCTTCCTCTACGCGCTCACGCTCATTACTACCATCGGTAAGGATTGTCTTTTTGAAAATACATACTGTTTAATAAACCTCAATTTTCAAATAAATATGCTAGGTATACCCATTAATGCATATTTTGTTGTGCAGGTCACGGTAACGTCACTCCCAAGTCATCGGTGGGCAAGGTGGTGGCCATCGCGTACGCATGTGTGGGTATCCCCATCATCATGCTGTACTTGTCCACCATCGGCGAGGCGCTGGCGCGGAACTTCCGAGTCATGTACTCCAAGATCTGCCCCTCGCGGCTCAAGAGAGGCAACTTCCACTCGAAGGCCGACTGCCTGAGTCGGTACTCGCTGGCAAGCGCCGAGGCCCAGCGATACGGCGGCAGCGACAAGAGGGACAAGTTCGACAAACAGAAGAGGACTCCGTTTCAGGCTGCCTTGAATTTGGACAGTTTTAGTGGCGGATATCATTGGACGTGTCGGGACCACACGCGAGTGCCAATTATCTTAAGTTTACTCCTCATCGTACTGTACATAGCGCTAGGTACGTTTGTGTTTCACACCACGGAGAGGTGGAATTTTGTCGACGGCAGCTACTTCTCGTTCTCGAGTCTGGCGACCATCGGGTTCGGCGACCTGAAGCCGGGGTTGCACGCCAGCACGGTCTCGGCCAAGGCTGAGGACGTCGCGGTGGGCGTGTGCTGCATCTATATCCTGGTGGGCATTGTGGTGATAGCGATGTGCTTCAACCTCATTCAGGAAGACATGAGCTCGCTGGTGCGCGGGGTCAGCGCGCTGTGCGCGGGCAGCGGCAAGGCGCGCGCCGTGCACAGCGCGGACGGGTCGCGCGACGACAAGATCGCCATGTCGGTGGTGTCCTGACACCGGGAGCCGCCCGACGCCGGGCCCTCCGCCGCGTACGCCGGCCGTTCGGAGAAGCGGCAGCAGGTCACCTTCAAGATAGACACTCTGAATCCCACCAAGTTCAACAGCCTGCCGAGGCGCAAGACCTCGCACTACGGGGAAGAGAGTTTCCAGCGAAACACTCCCGTGCGGCGATCTGCGGGCCACGCAGATAGGTGCGTGGAATATTTCGTGCCGCGGAGCCTCAGCGAGTTCAACCTGAGCGGCGCGGGCGGCGAGCTTGCCGACCTGCCCGCCTTCGGAGACCCGAGGGGCGGGCGCGAAGGCAAGGGCACGGGGGCGGGCGGCGCCACTGGGGGCGGGAAGGGCCGCGACAAAATGGTCACGTTCGAGGACGATCGGCCACAAGGCAAGGGACTCGCCGACGACGTCTTTATGTGACGACGACTCATAGACATAGACTTGCTGGTGCGTACACGGTTTGTTATATTATATTAAAATATGAAACTTTATAACACATACTCGTTTTATTGTCCTATAAGCTCAAGAAGTGATACCTATCGATTATTGTTCACGTATAGGTAGTATGGAAGTCGAAGCGGTGCGATGGCTCGCAAACTAGCTAATTACAGAGGCGACAGCGAGGCTATTCATCATGTCTGATTATAGCTACAAGGGATGGGCCGCTGCCGCTGTGTCGACGACCAGGAGCCCGATGTTCGTTTGATAGACTTTAATTTCTATTATACAGATATACAAAAGAAAAAAATACGACCAATTTGACGTTTCGATTTGACATATTTCTAATAGAGATGAATGTCGATCGAACGAAAATCGCCACGCAGGGTATATTTATTTATTTATATTTGCACAACTATACAAAAGTAAAAAATGTACAAAGTAAGCTCATGCCTCATGCATTTTCTACCAGCCAACCTTAGAGTGATGTAGAGAGAGAAAAAAATGATTAATGCCGGTTGTGCTCTAGGAAGTAACATATAATAAGAAGAAAGTTGAATTAAAAGAAAGTATTAAATTCTTGGTATATTATTGATACCTATATCGCCCTCGTAACCGAGAGGTTTCGGATTCGATTCCCATCCTGGTCATTAAACTACTGACGTGAGCCAACTCATACCACAAGCATTTCATCTTAGCCGGAGGAGTTAACATTAATAATAATGCAATTACTAGTAGTAATGTGATATACTCACATTGCTAGTATTCTTTTAAATAAAATCTAATGCAGCCGTTAGGGTAACTATAGGTTGTATAGACGTGCAAACACTTGGATTGAGTAAGTCCGCAGTGTAATGTGCGAGAGCGCTACTAATAGGTACCTACAATACCGCGTCACCACCATCGCTCCACTACCCCTGCCGCCAGTCTGCGGGCTTGCAGCGCCGCCGACAATTGTCACTGCTGTGATTACCGACATATATTATAGCAACGAACCGTCAACGACACTCAATTACTCAACCCGCATACACTGTTAACACCTTCACCGCGGCTTGAGGCCGAAACTGCCTCAAGGTCGAGTTTACGCTGCGGTGCGTACGCACTGTAAAAGAGTTTACGTTTAGGCTGATTTAAACCTCAACCGCGAAAATTCTGAAAATTCTTTAAAATTGGGCCCGCAGTGAAGGTGTTAACTCGTGCAGCATAAGGCTCAAAACCACGGAGCAACGTCTCTCGGGCTACCGACGCTCGTCGCTCGTGGTGTACTGTGCGAGTCACACACATTGTACATTTTACATAAGCTGTAACACCGCCAGTAATCCGAATTTAATGACGGCCGTCGCGATTTCAATGGCGCGGCGTTCTGTTTGGAAGATTATTTTGAATAAAATAGAGAGAAGGTAGGTAGATACATGGTTCTTAAAATTGCGTGTATAGCTAAATTGCCGAACAAGTGATATTTATGACCTGTTTGGATTTGGTGGTGTCCGATGGCGGCCGATGCCGCCCTAGGCCGGCCCTTGCCTCGCTGATGCGCCTTATCTCTTTGCTCTAGGAAATTTCATATAAAAATATTCTTTTTGACATTTTATCCAGCTTACGGAGGTTTGCAAATGTAAACATCTGAGCAGATTTTATACATGACACCTCATGGATACCTCTCATGGTAGGTAATGGAAGCATTAAAATATTACTGTAAAAATTATTTTATAGTACCCACCTATTAAAAACCTCATTGCAGGTATTACCTACCGGCTCTGTGCTGTATGTTCAGAATGGTACTCTATTATATTTGGATGTTTTAATATTGCTATTTCCAACAAATACTATTTACTATGTTTTATCATCTGATAATATCAAGAAGTTTTGAAACAAATTTAATTCAGGACATAACAATTATTAATGGGCGGTTTGGTTATTGGGTATGAACTAGTGTAGTGATTGAGGTGAGAGTATGCCGGCGGGCGTTAGTGCGACAATTGCCAATTTAAAGCAGCGGTAGCGCGTGTCTAGTACAGCCGTCGCGGTTAGAGTTTGTCGAGCACTCGACCGCGCCGCTTAGTAAACAACCAAACAACGGGGGCTCCGAATACTTGCGGCCGGGCTCCGGGCGCCGGCCGACGAATATATCTTAAAGTTCATGCGTTGCACACCTTACTTACTTACTTAGCAATACAGTTGTGATCTCACGGCCCACTTACAAGAAGCAACCTACCACAAAATTGTTGTGAGAAATTCTCATGGTCCCATTCACGCGTTGGTCTAAGTAAAATGTTTAGTTTAAGCAAATTATGTTTTTGTGAAGAAATTTATGCAATAATTAAGCTCACGTGCGTACAGTGTATTCCATCCACTTGAACAACATCAGATGAATCATGTTATGAACAGTTTACACATGGCGGGGTGATGTGCAGCGGGTTCCCGAGCTTCCCACGTACTCTGCTACCTCACGAGCCCGCTCGACGCGACCTTCACCTGCCCGATGAAACTACGCTCAAGAAAACAGTATTGTTGTATGGAGTATCAGCTCAACTGAAATATCGGCAGTGCCTTCCCTTCAACTTTTATATCGAGTAGACTGTACCAATCGCTTGAAAAAAAACAATATAGAGACGAGCCGCGTAACTAGGTACTGCAACAAATATTATCATTGCGAATGACACGCCAACGGACTCCTCTGTTGATAGTGCACGCCCCCCCCCCCCGTTCCCACCCGTCGCCGCTCTCCACCGCCAGGATCTCCGGGACGTTACCCAGTATTTACGAAAACTATTTGCGTTGTCGACGCTCACTTGTTATTCCGCCAGCCTCACTGGTGTAGGTACTCAATCGGGCTACGTCGTCGATACTACTAATAAATCAAATTTTGACCTATTGTTTAAGTTGTTTTGGTTGTGCAAAGTATAGTAGGCAGAATTTGATACAAATCGCATTTTGTTCGTATTTATGTTTTTCTGTACTGCAGCTAATAGTACCTGTTATGATTAAAGACGCACTTTTGCACTGGACTAAATGTGAACTGTGATGTACCATGGCTATATCAATTAGTGTACCTATAGAAATTAATAAAGATATTTAAGATGGAAAATATATTTCCGAGAAACTGCAACTTCACTCTACATTTGCTCAATATTTGGCGCATTTAAAAGTGACAATACGCAGCCGCGGCATTGACGGACCACTTATGGCTACAAACCAAACACACAGCTAGTGCTACAGGCCAGCAGTCAGCGTCTCCGTGCTTTGTGCAGCACGCTGCGCACTATGGCGCTGGCGCTGTCGCTCGATCACCGTTATTGGCGAATTGAATCCTTTTACGTCGTCGGCTCGCGCCGTGGAACTGATTATAACCGAGTGAGTGCCGTGTTTGCCGATACCGCACATACAGTCCTAAATTGTTAAAGGTCAATAGTGTTCTTTCAGTAATGTAATTAGTGGCATAACTTGCCCTATTTATTGTACACCCATACAGTTGTATCGGTTATCTCTAAATACGGGAACGATTACTAGTATCACACATTGTTTAACCAGCCCTCGGATACATCAGTCACGTCAGCTTCATGGCGCCAGCATATTATTGGTTGTTGGAATGAGAATTGAAAGTGAGAGCGCTGTTGTTACGGTCTTTTTTGTCCGTCATTTGTCAGGTCGTAAGAGCAGCGATGCGCGGTGCGATGTGATGCGGACCCTCCAGGAGGCCGTCATTTTTCACCGGATCATTCTCATAAGCCTCGAATTAATAGCTCAACTTTTCTCATGTAATTGAAACTTCTTCGGGTGTATTCGCTCCCGGCATCAGCGCAATGTGTCGGCCGGAATCTCTGGTAACAACTCCAGTACGGGAGCGAAACTATTACTTGGTCCAATAAAATTAATCTTCGGATTCGGTGAAGCGATTTTGTTAATTCATCCGCCGGCGCGGCGCGAGACTCGGCGCGGTGTGGACGGAGTTCCCAATTATGTGAGACGATGAAACATATTTATAACTTTCGGACTTAACATTTATCAGACAGAGCTGTGCTATGCGCGGCGGATTGTTAATAATTACTGTGTATTGGAATACTTACAATAGATTTTTTTTAACAAAAAACAAAATCCGACTACAAAAACCTTGGTGCACTAAAAACTCTAAAAAGCTACAAATAACCTTACAATTCATTACATTTGGAGTCGGTGCCAATTCATGTGTGTATTTGCCTAGTCTGACGTAGATTGGCACCTGGTTATTTGTAGCTTTTTAGAGTTTTTAGTGCACCTAGGTTTTTGAAGTCGGTTTTTTGTTAATTTTGACAATTATATCCCAATCATCAAATAGAAGTTCTTATTACCTGTGATTTAAAAATCACAAATTTTCCTGAATTTTAAACACACACCTCATTAAGTTAATCATAAAGCGACTCCAGAGCTAAATTTGTAAATGCGATATCCGTTTTCCACGCATCCTTCGTCCGATGATCCCGGCCGCGACCTTCTGGCCGCACCGACAATCCATTGCCGGTAATGTTAATGGTCGGCGGCGGGTGCTCCCTGCTCGCAGCTCCATGTAATTGCTCCAAGTGTGTTCGTCAGTAACGGTATGTCCGCGCATCCATTACCGCGTAATGGGTGTTCGCTGTGCCGCGCCAAGGGAACGCTCCGAGCCGCCCGCGCCCGCGCCGCGCCCGGTACCAACCCCTAACAATGATCATTTGTAACAGTCACGTTGTTTTTTTATAAATACATAGAGTACATAGCCACATTATATTTATTAGTTTATACATCATCACGCCTGTACTTCACGAAGGGGTAGGCAATGGTGCACTGCAGTGCGCCAACACTTCGCTCTTTTTATTATGGTCCCAATGTAATAGTGGGCGAGCTTAATGCCATTATGAGGGCACAATCTCCCTCAGTACGAGGGAGATTTTGGGTCACAGTCCACCACCCTGGCCAAGTGCAGGTGCACTTCACTGGCCTTTCTATACACCTGTAGGTTTCCTCACGATATTTTCCTTCACCGTTGGTTAAATATTAACTTAATTAGGAAACCATATTGTTCAAGTATATATTAGGAAATCAACAACCGTCTAGAATTAGCATGAATTATGTTCTAAAACATTATTAGAAATAATCTATCAATAATGTTTTAAAACATTAAAATGCAGAGAAATTAGGTATGTTTGAAATACTTGGTATAATATATAAATATTGTTCAGCTAGGTATAAAAGCTTGAACGGTAAGCGACAGTAAGTACCTAGTAGTAACAGTCGGCAGTCGCAGTTCATCGTCAATCACACGTCTGGCATTCTGACGAGGATGTATTCTACCTTTTAATATAAAATTTGAGAGCCTCACTCTATTGTGCGGGTGGTGTGACGCGCGTGGGGCGGGCGGCCGACGGCGGCGGAGGGCGGGCGGCGGCGGCGGCGGCGGCTGACGCAGCCAAACTCACGTCGATGGAGCCCACTGTCATTTATACTCGGATTTTTATCCAGAGCAAATAAAATCTACTCAATTCCCGTGAATAAAAATGGCTGAATCAAAGCTGAAAGCGGATGCTCCACACATGTTGTTATAACGCCTACGAGGTATTTGAAATATATATTTAAAAGCTCTCATATCGCGCTCTTGTTACACTTATTTCAAACTTTTAGGTGTAATTCGAAGATTAATATAGTTGGAGTTCGCTTCTTTGTTCATAACCTTTGTGCCAGTACAAAATAGTGTCAATATTCCACTTAGCTCTCTTAACACAAGGACGAATATGGTGGGTTTGGGTCCAATCGGTCATAACTCAGTTTACTATTTACATAGGTATATGATAAACATACCAACGTTTGATATCAGGCCGTAAACACGACACTCAATTGATGATATCATAGAGGTACCTGCTGAACTTTTGTAATAGGTACCTATTTGTAATCCAGGGGTCGAAACGGATTGTATGGTCAAACATACTGATTTTACTGACTGAGAGACGCAAAAATACTGACTCTACTACCCTAACTTTAAAGGGAAACCTCAAAATTTACGGACTTTAAATCCATCTCGCGTCGCGACGCTCACTATAAGGCGTCGCAACGCTCAGCAAAAGGCGTCACAACGCTCGCTATACGGCGTCACGACGCTCACTATACGGCGTCGCGACGCTCAGTATACGGCTTCGCGACGCTCACTAAAAGGCGTCGCGACGCTCACCATAAGGCGTCAAGATGCTAACTATACGGCGTCGCGACGCTCACTATACGACGCCACGACGCTCACTATAAGGCGTGGCGACAATCACAATACGGCGTCGCGACGTTTATTACAAGGAGTCACGAAACTCACTAGACGGCGTCGCGACGCTTACTATGCGGCATCGCGGCGCTCATTATAAGGTGTCGCGACGCTCACTATACGGCGTCACGACGCTCAATACAAAGCGACGCGTCGCTCACTATAAAGCGTCACGACGCTGCCCATACAGTGAGAGTCGGGATGCTTTATAGTGAGCGTCGCTTGACCAACAGATATATGGACAACGTGAGGGTGCTATTTTCCTTTGACATACGGAAACTTAAAAATGAGTATTCGAATTCCTAAAATTGTTGAAAATTTGAAATGAGTCAAGCATGAAGAAAGAATATCCGTAGTAAAAGGAACGTGCGTATGGACCTCTTTGAAGACACAGATATTTTACACAAAAATTAGTTATTCCGACTCTAAAATACTGAAATAGCAGTGGTAGCCTCGTGGGCAAGAACGCCCGCCTTGAACGTAAGGGGTGCAAGTTCAAATCCCAGGCCCGCACCTCTGATATAATTTTCATGTGCGAATGTCATTTTCAACAATGAATACCACTTGCTGAACGGTGAAGGAAAACATCGTGAGAAAACCTGCACGCACTTCTATAGAAAAGCGTGTGAAGTTCACCAACCCGCACTGGGCCAGCGTGGTGGACTATGACCCAAGTCTCCCTCGTATTGAGGGGGAATGTGCCCGGTATAATGGCAATAGGCTCGCCCCCTATTACATTGGGACCAAAATACATCCGCGAAGTGTGGGCGCACTACAGTGCACCTCTGCCTACCCCTTCGGGGAATACAGGCGTGATGATGATGTATAAAATACTGACTTTACTGACTATTTTCAGAAAAAACTTACCGTTACTGACTACCGTTCAAAAAACTGACTATAACTGAATTTACTGACCTGTAATCGTAACTTTAAATAGGTATTGCCTGGAAAACAAATTCAGTATGCTAATACACAATGGGTCGGTATCGGCGAGCGCTCTGCTTGCTTGTGTTGGTGCCTATTTTAATTAGACTCATGTATCTAGTTTGTTACTAATTGCCTGACTTTGACTGACTCTGACCGCACTTACTCAGTGAATTGAAGTATTGCATACTGAGACATTTTATAAGTAGCAACAGGCATGCGTAGGCCTGTTACACAGAAGACTCATTCAAATTTATAATTCACGTTCTTATTGACGTTACTTTAATGTCCAAAACTGTTCCAGGAATCACGAAACTGTATCCGGAAGCAAATTTTAATAGTTATTTTTAGGTAAATTTGTCGAGGGCGATGTACCAGAACCCATTACCGAGCAGAAATAGAGTGGCTGTTGTATGACATAAGTCAAAAAGTTTATCGAGGTAATAAGTAGGGGAGGTAACTACCAGATTATATGTAAGTCAGATCGCTCCACAGGACATATTCGTTTGGTTTCTGCAAGTTGAATCAAGAAGATAATACATTTTCTAAAGTAGGTAATCGTGACGTAGCAGAGCGTAGTAAAAGCTACGCCATATGGCGATGTAGCAATATACTTTAGTAAAGTTCGTTCGTAGCACGCGATGACGTAGCCAATATCGAAATAAATCATTGCGCTGTATTTATTTTTCCATACAAATAAATAATGTACGCTCCTGACTTTTAGCTTTCCACAACTTGAGTGCGTATGTACGTAATGGAGTAAAAAATGAATGATCGTGTTAAGTGTGCACCTCCCAGCACCTCCCAGCCCAGCGCCGCTCCGCGCTCGTAACCCTGGCCACACTGAAGCGTCAAGACGTGCGCGTTTGTTGTAGCTTCTTCTAAGTACGTTTTAGTATTGGCAATGAAATTGACGCCTCAGTCTACCCGGGCCTTAATGATATTTCCTCGCCACCATTACCCCGTAAACGGTGTTCGTTGCGACTCATCAGCGACTTGTTGAAGACAAAAATACAATTACTTTTAAATGAAGTGAGTAACACACCTATCATTTATCCTTTCATTATAACGCTCTTACATACTGACATTTTAATGAAGAGCCTTACAACGTAAGACATATATGAACGTATAACATGCTAATCTAAAGCTATACTGAGTTCATACTTGAAGAGGCTCACTCTCACAGCTGTACGGCCGTGTAGAGTCGGCACTCGAGCGCGATAGCTGAGGTGTAGACGAGTCGATCGAGCCCGAAGCATACCTCGCAGTTACCGCGTGCCACTCGACCACGTACCGCCGACGCGACGCACCCGCAGAGGACACCTTACATCGACACTCCAGTGCAAACGAAACCGGTCGAGTGATACAATCCCGGGTGCTCTACGAGCCGTGGATGGTGCACGCGTCACTAATGAAGAGCCTACGGCGGCGCGGGCGGGCGGGCGCTCGCCGCAGATTGCATTGGAACTAGGTTCTCACGAGGGGCTCCGTGTCGGCTAGTTGATCTTCAACATAGGAATCCAGTTTGTGTTGCAGTTCTAACTTGAGAAATACAACCACAAGCTAAGAATACAGTCTCGCATATAGTTTAACATGTATTTTTATTTTTAAACCTTATTTTTATTTTTATTTATTTTTAAACTTTATTTTTAAACCTTGCCTTATTTTTATTTTTAAACTTTATTTTTAAACCTTGCCAAGCTCAGCGATCAAATAGAGGCAAACTGCTTACTGCTGAAGAAAAACAGTGAGGACATGCAGGCCCTAAAGACCGCCATCTACAACCACCAAAAAACGAAATGCTTAGCATTTGGGCACGGGAGGAAGCTGTGCACAGAGCAGAACGATAGGTGCACGTACTGCGGTGATCAACACCTCAAATCAGAGTGCCCGAGCCTGGCAGCCAACGATACGCCGCAGTGCAGATACTGCTCTACAGCAAGCCTCCCCGATGTAGAGCACACAGCCTATAACCATAAGTGCCCAGTGCGAGCAAAATGGGACGCCCTGGCCCGCGCAGCAATAGCATATTGCTAAGGTGGAGCATGCGGATACACAGGACATCAGCACCTCAATGCAAAGAATAGCCACCGTCTGCACTTACAATGTAGAAAACGAAGAGCTCGTTGGTCCGGACCACAACGGCACAGGAAAATCGAAAAACACAAATATAATAAAATTAATCATCATTCATAACAATAAAAAAGCTAATTGGTTTCAGTTTCATGAGAAACTGAATCAATTAACAAATAAAAGAATAAATACAATACATACTAAAAATAAACTAAATATAATAATAAACAAATACACCAATGCAACACTTCAAACATACAAAATAATAACCTTCAAACCAAAAACCAAAATAATACTTAACATGCCGCAGTGTTCCGAAGTACCTACATACACAACACACACTGTACAAATGTCCTGTGCATGCCATCCCACGACAGTTAACCAAACTACCAACAATAAATAAATCTGTAATAAGAATGAATAAAAATGTGATAAACTGTAAGAACAGAAACTCTGAAACTGCAATTTTGGAACACCACACAAAAATAAAGATAGTCGTAATTAGATATAAGCACAACAAGTAATGGTGTCAGCATATTTTGTAATAATATGACTGTCAGCATTAAACAAGATACTGAATAAATATAATAAGATAGGTGTAGTGCATTAGACAGATAAGAACAATGTCATATTCCATTTTTAATAATTAATGTAAGTAAAAACTATAATAAATAAAAATTAATATAAGAACACCCTAGAAATAAAACTACCTACATAAGAATAAAAACAGGCTTTAGGCTAACAATAAATAGAACGCCCCTGTATAGCTAAACATCCCATAGATAATTAAGGTCTCCGATCCCTATATTGGAGGAGTCAGCTCGCGGGCCGGGCCATTAAAGCGCCCGGACTTAATAAAAAAAAAAAAAAAAAACATGTATTTTTATCAACATTTTTTTAATATTCATCAATCAATTAAGATACTGTCATATTTTTATATTTTTTTGTACTTAACTTCAATTGAAAGAAAGCTATTACACCATTTACGCAGCGCACACCACGGAAACTATCAGAAGGATTTTTTTTCCCGTTTTGCCACGTAACGTGATTGGTCGTAGCGTGATGTTATATAGCCTATAGCCTTAATCGATAAATGGACTATGCAACACAACAATATTTTTTAATCGAACCTGTGGTTCCTGAGAGTTCCACGTGTTCAACCAACGAAACAAAGAAAATCTACAGCTTTATAATATAAGTATAGATGGATAGTATAATCGTAGATAGTATAGATAAACTCCTATTTGGGGTGGACAACCTTTTTAAATTATATCCAATATTCTTTAAAGTTTACTACAAAAAGATTCCCAACAACTGAAATGAGTGCTAGAAGTTAGAAAAATGTGATAAAGTTAAATTATTTTTAACAAAAAACAAAAACCGACTTCAAAAACCTAGGTGCACTAAAAAGCTACAAATAACCTTACAATTCATTACATATGGAGTAGGTGCCAATCAACGTCAGACAATTGTAAGGTTATTTGTAGCTTTTAGTGCACCTAGGTTTTCGAAGTCAGTTTTTGTTTCTTGTTAAAAATAATTATTTTTTCACGATTTTTAGTGTCAATAATCGTTGAAAATTTGCAAATACCAACTTTTTTTTTTTGTTGACGGGGAGGAAATCTTCAGAAAGATTCCCAGTCTTCTGTGTGGGAGAAGACTGGGATATGTGGGATTCTTACCCACTAAAACCTCCCCGGTGGCCGTCTTCGACACGTTAGAGGGACTCCGGGATCTCCTACCGGAACGCACCGGTGTCTGCAAATATCACCTTATAACAGCCCTAAACAAGTAAAAATTTACAGCCAAAAAAAGATCACCCTCCTCACCCTCAATCGAATTCAAAATGGCTGTGAATGAAGACCTACTGACTATGAAGTCATACTACTACTACTGACGATTGTATAAGTGCGCAAAAACAAGAAAGTAAGTCTGTTTTGTACAACGGCACAAACGGCACAAACTCAAAGCGCAAAGGCAAACGCGGGTGTACGGGTGGCGGGCGGCAGGGGCGGGCGTGCGACTGTGAGCCAGGCGCCTGTTACTTGTTTGCATCTAGTTTTATCCAACAGGGATTGTCTGGACCTAGTTCTAGCCGGAATGATATCGGATAGACCTAGTTTTATCCAACAGGGAATGGCTGGACCTAGTTGTAGCCGGCATGATGAAGGATATACCTAGTTTTACCCGAAATCAATCGGCTCGTACTAGATTTAACCAAGAGTAAGTGACTACACCTAGTTCTAACCGGTTAAAACTAGGTGTAGCCGCACTTCGGGTTTTAGCCGTAACATATATAAACTTCATAAATAGTGATTCGCGTCGAGTATAAATCCGTATAATGCGGGAATAGCGCCATCGACGCCTCCTGCACTACCTCCCGACGTCGTCGCGACGTCCGCCGCTACTACTATCCACTACTACCCGCTGCGCTTGCAATGGAAATTTATTATCCGTAACAAATACTCGTTAGACGTACATATTATCACTTTTATATTGATCTAACTCACTATTTGTATTGGAAATAACAGTCGTAGTGTCGATGTCTATAAATACGATTTAGATTGGCTAGTATCGAGTGTCGGTATAAGATGTAATTAGCGTAGACGGGGCTGAGTGGCGGACGAGACCGTGTCTCGAGGGGTTTGCACTGCCGCCGCCGCCGCCGGGCCGCGTGTCGAGCCGCGCGGATCACACGACAGAACTACGAGCCGATGGATAGCAAGTGGTTTTACATAGTTATTCATTTGTTAATAATATAGACCAACATCTTTTGGACAAGTTAGTACCTACAATTGGTTGAAATAACATTTTCTAGCTGTCCCAGATTTAAAAGTAATGTTAGCTTCGTGTGAAGTTTTCGTTCCGCTTCACCGGCACTCTGCGCGAGTCCCATTACTCGTGGAATCCTTACGAGCGATAAGTTGGTATCGAGGAGCAAACTCTCGAGTTGCCGTCTACCGATAATCTAGCCGCTTTGTAACATCGGAAGCCTTCAAGTTTTCGAACCCGAACTGAGCAATACAGGGTAGGTAAGTCGTTGAAGGTCGGCGATGTCTCTGACGACAACGAAAATAAGAGCAGTGGGCACACTGAGCACGCAAATAGGACGCGCGGTATTAATAAAGTATGTTATTTATTTATTTATTTTAATTATTTATTTAATGAGGTTCTTTAACATTGGATACATTGCACGTTATATATAAATCTAGCTTAATGTATTCTAAGTCTAAATGCTCCAACTATTACAAAAGAACACAGCATTCTTAATAATAAAAATTTACCCTACACCTTGAACAAAGTTTAAAAAATCCAGATTAAAAAGTAATAAAATGGTTTATGAGAAAAATAAAAATAAATATTAAAAATAAAATTAAAATGAAATAAATAAAAGTACAGCTTAGACAACATTAAATAACATGTAGAATTTGCTTCTTAAACCTACAGAGTGATATGCTTAAGTCTTCACAATCGCTGCTTTTGGATAGAGTATTATGCAACCTATAGAGTCTCGGTATTAGTGAATTGTATCCGAGGTTAGTTCTGAAACATGGCGGAACGAACAGATTAAATGATTTGTTTCTAGGCAATCGTGAGGGAGCATTTAACTTAATAGCAGCAAGCAAATCGCAGCAATCGAGGCAACCATTTGCTAATTTATGAAGAAACGCTAAGTCAAGCAGCTTGCGTCGACTAGCTAGGGGACGAATGCTAAAGCGTGCGAGACGATCATTGTAGCTTGGAAGTTTTTTTGCTTCGTGATGCTGGTATGACAAGTGGTACAGAAAACGTTTTTGAACACTTTCTATACGGGTACAATACACCGCATAAAAAGGATTCCATATCACACTATTGTTTCCAAGCTTGACCGTACCAGTGAATTATGACCGTATTAGTGATTATGAGTGAAAACACAATTGCATTATAAAGTAACCCCGATTCACTATGAAATCTATCTACAATTTTATTGAAATTTCAATAAAAATTCATTCATCGTAGTCAGTTGTCATTTACATTTCATTTCGAACGCCGAACATTAAATTAACGTTTTTATTTGTAGGTCAATGTGACCCGCCATTGCGCCAGTTCAGGTAACTCTACAACAAAGCGAGCAGCCGAATAGTATGTTAAATAGACTCACTATAAACAAAGTATAGCTAGACAGATGTTTTCTGGGAACTTGTAAGGCGTAATAAAAGTGGTAGTGCTCGCTACCATACTACCATAAATCAAGTGCGACGTCGCCCACCGGCATCGAGCTAATAAAACTAATTCTACGATCCGGTTCTCTATTTTTGTTCCCCCCCAAATGAGAAGTCGGCCGACTGGCGCGAGCTCGCCGCCCCACTTAATCTTTCCCGAACACATTGTTGTGCAAAACAATACCTATATAGGCAGGTATATACACGAATACACGCTCCGGGTTTTTATAGCTTTCTTAATTACCTATCTCAATACACTTCCCTATATTAGTTAGTTCAAGATCATACGATATATCTGAGACATGCAATCAATGATCTGCTAATATATCAGGTTAGTTCATGAAGCCAGTTCGGCTGCGCTGCCCTCGTTGCTAGAGCACGAGGTAGCGCCTGTCCGTAGTACGCAAGTTGACATAAGATATGAAGCAAAATTAAACCTATCATATCAAAGGGCTTACTTATTACGCTGAAAATAGGAAATGACCTCAATATTGGCGCACCCCGCGAGCTCCGGGTCTGAATGGTGTAAAGCTATTAAAGGGCTCACACCGCAAGTCGCCGGCGCGCGGCGAGCGAGGGCGGGGTGGGAGTTGTCACGCTCCTACAGACAATGCATTAGCGAGATCCGCGCCCGCGCCGCCGCCCGCGCCTGAATCTGATCCCAATTAAAATGCTAATTACCTAGCACCACGAAAGAACCGCGCGCACCAAGGTTCAACAAAGATGTTGGGGCCACGCAAACAAACAACATCGAACTTTCGAACACTTTGACAAAGAACTTGCTATCAATATCTTGCTAGCAAGCCTGTACTTATATCTATTATTATAATGATCACACACAAGTGACACTGTGAGATGTTACCTTCAGACATATTGATGTAGCCTTAATATATAACTTGTAAGATAGTTGAATACCTACAGCATAAGGTGACGGGAGGACAAGCTTCGATGTTACACGCGGGAATGTCATAAAAACAATTCCATCGAAGTTTCTCAACTTTGCGTTTTTACAAAAAGGCATTGTAGGCGACATAATTTAATTATGAAAATTGGATGCCGATGTAGCGATGGTGAAAATGTATTCTATCTGAGACGCGTGAAAGTCGCAGATTTAGCAGCTTCGGCGAGAGGACTTAATGGAAAAATAATTGAATCCTCTCTGGAAAAGAAAGGTGAAAAATAACCAACGGCAAAGAGTTGCGGAGAGTACGGAGAGTACAGGGTAGCGGCGGCGGCGACGTGCATAATATAACAAGTCTTCTTCCCTTTAGAGCGGAACATCTTTTGAACCGTTTCCAGTTCAGGCTGGAGACGCGCGGCCATTGTGCGGCCGCGGTACAAATGCTCGTCGTTTTGCCGCTCTGTGCCGGTTCGGGGGTGACGTGAAAGGGACACGGTTGCTCGCTTTTTATTACAGTTTTTGAAAAATCCCATTAACATTTGCTATTGCAATTCTAAATGATAAATGAACATTAATTAAACTTTCGGCATCGACGACGATGTTGAAGCATTCCTTTGTATTTAATTTATTTTTATTTTTCTACCCTTTTCTTACAATATTCTTTGAATTTAGTTTTTAATGTAAATGAATAACATACTTTAATTATATAGTAATTTAAAACAAATAAGTCACCGCATCGAATAAATTCAATTTGTTGAATACGTCTTATAATTGTATTTTCGGTTTGCAGGCGACGGGCGGCGGGCGGCGGGCGGCGGTGTCTGAGAATGCGGTGGTTCACGAATGACGATGTTCAGCAAAATCATGAAAGAAAACAAACAATTTGCATAAAATTATGAAGCGAAAGATGTTTCAGAGATGGCGGAGCTTAATTAACTCGTCGGCTTTGTGCTAATTACCGACGACACGTAATACGCCTATTTACATGATAATGATGACGATATTACAGCCTGCCATTGCGCGGAACTATTATGAGTTTGCAAAATGTTGTGCTAATTGTAAGTAACCGCATTTAATTCACTTCCACCAAGCTTTTGAATTTATAGACTAAATAAAATAGATTGACTTGGCAATCACACTAAGCAATATTATTTAATATGTGTATACCTAATATGTATATTGCTTGTGAGATACATTGTGTTTTCATGCGATGGCCGAGTCAATCTATTTTATTTAAAACATAAAATATTTTTATTAATATTGATTAGTCACTATAAGATGTTGTTAGGTTAGCGAATCACGTAATAACTTGACAGAAGGTCTTTTAAGTAGGGACTTAATAGAGTAACCGACTTGGTATTACATTACATAGATCTCACAAGTTTTGACGGTAGAAGAACTGAGTTGCGCGACTTGGTTTTTGTACAAGTTTTGTTTTTGATGGCATAGTGTACTTACAAGACAGCTATAACACCTATTTCACTTGTGACTTTTAGATGCAAGCCTATAAATGCGAGTTCCAATGTAGGTTTGTACCTATATTAAACATTTAAATGATATCTAAACCAAGCACAAACGACTGTAACCGCAAAAAGTTTCTGAAGGAGTTTGTGAATAGCGCCACCATTCGTAAGTTCCGAGCGACGCGACCTCGCCCTACATAGACCTCGCCGACCGGTCCGACAACACTAACAGAATATTTGCTTAGGGACGTCGATAACGATTTACATAGTCTGAGAACGTATCCGCGTGTGCGTTCAATAAAAAACATTAATTGATTCTGGAATAACAAACACAAGCGCGACCATTTAAATTCGCATTAGCCGCCCCGTTGTGTAGCTTTAACGAGCGCAATCTCCGCGGCCGTCTAACTCCGCTAATCTATTCACTTTATATACCTATCTTTACTTTATCCATTAAACCGTGCCCTCCGTTACAAAGGCCTTTGATGCAGTCTCTTGTCGGGCGAATCATTTAGCGCTTATTCTCGCGCGGCCGTATTCAATGCTTTCGCGTCGACAACATCTTCCGTATGTATTATACCGGCGACACGGGCTAATGGAAAACCATCCAACAGAGATATTGATCAAAGCTTACACCGCAATATATTAGCGGCTCCCTCTACACCGCTATCCCAGACATCAACACTTTACTTTTGATAGTAAGAAAAGAGCGAAATATGTCGTGTTCCAACGGCATTTCGACAACAATTCATCAAAGTTCCGCGCTGTCGCGTCACCCTGCTCCGAACGCCCCGGCGCGGCGCGGACCGGCCCGGGTGCGGCGGCGGCGACGCTTCTGGAAGCACCACGAATACCAAGGGTGCAGGAATTCCTAACAACAATTTGCCATCAAGATTGATTTTGTTGAAACTGGTATGCAGTGCTCGGCCTGGCTTATATACATTATAATGATTTCAAACTGTAAAGTACGTACATTTTTGTTTGTTTTAAAAATTATTAGCTTTAATTCGGTTGTTTTGAAAATAATTAACACAATGTTTACTAGTACCGGATATTTATTTAATTTATTGTTTTATTTACTTCTACATTACAACTATTATTACAGGTAAATAAACCTAATGCAATAGTGTAGCAATATACAGATTTTTCACATTCTATAACATAATATATACAGCGTTATTTTAGTAAATTCACTCAGTGTACAAACAAAAATATCTGTTTCCTTGGCATGAGGTTGAGAGTGCGAATCGTGCGCGTCAGTGGTGCCTTGTTCAGCAAATTAGTGCGGCCGCGCGGTACCGCCAGCAATGGAGGCCGGCGGCGCCGCCACACGTATCTGTCCGGGACGCACAAGTATACCAACCCCAATAGATCGGCATTAAATAAATATCTTTGTTCTTATAATTTTGAACAAATACAGGACGAGTGCGAAATCTCTCCTGACTCTCAACTCGTTGTATCCAACCATACCTAAAATGAACAGTGTTGGATACATGAGTGGGTCCCATTTTACACCCCATATAACCTAAAATACAAAAATCTTACCAATTTGTTTTGTACTCGCTCCACCATGACACTGTATTTAGTCTCATGTGGGCCCCAGATAACTGCATTGCATTCCAATTGGCTCCTCACCAAGGCATAATAAAATGTGATGATAGCTGTAATATTTGTAAATCCATGAACGGTACGTAGCATAAAACCTAAATTTCTGTAAGCTTTTTTACAACATTTAATGACATGACCACGAAACGTTAGCTCTGTGTTAAGGCTAACTCCCAAGTCTCTAACCTCGGTTACTCTGGCCATAGGAATTCCCTCAATATGGTAATTCTGAACAATAGGACTGCGTGCTCGCGAAAATGTGATTGTTACACATTTTTGGGAGTTAAATTGTAAGCGATTATCTTTGCTCCAAGTTACTACATTATCAATGGTTTTCTGTAAGCGTTCACAGTCATCACTTCCTCGCACAGGTGAAGATAACTTTAAATCGTCTGCAAACAATAAACAATTTACATCTTTAACAACTTCAGGCAAATCGTTTATCATAATATAAATAAGGTCCGAGGTTACTTCCTTGGTTACTTACTTTCCTTACACCAGACCAAGTAAAATATGGTTCTGACTTATGCCCCGCGTACTCTACGTACTGCTGTCTATCTCTCATGTAACTGCTGAAGAACCTCAGTAGATGTGGGGTGAAACCAACACCTGCCAACTTCCTGAACAACACGTCATTGTCAACTATTTCGAATGCTTTTCTGAAGTCGAAGTAAGCGGCATAAGTCTGTCCCCCACTGTCCACTGACGGTAACACCTGAGCCATGTAGCTAAGGAGATTACTAGTAGTGCTCCTCTTTGGTCGAAACCCATGCTGAGCATCCGAGACTTGTGCTTCCACCGGTGCAAAAATACTCCTATAATTAGCGCTCTCAAAAACTTTTGCAGGTGACGACAGAACTGCAATCTATTCCCACTAACTTCGTCGCTGTCTAGCCCCCCTTTTGGTACCGGCACTACACGAGTGGTTTTCCATCTTTCAGGAAACACAGCTGCCTTAACACTTTTGTTAAATATGTGCAGTAGTGGCTTAGCTAGAACCAATCTGCAATCCCTGAAAATATAAGGCGGAATACCATCCGGCCCTGCTGATCTTTTTGACTTAAGTTGGCTTAGCACGCTCAGCACGTCATTAAGCTGCAGCTCGTCTAGATGGACCCGTGCCGCTCCGTTCTTAGCGCCCGACTCCGCTATGGCAGCGTCCACATTCAACTGGGGCTTTGTCTTACTATATACCGAATGAAAGTACTGGGCGAATTCTTTTACACGCCCTACACAGAGAGAACGCTTCATAGTCACATTTGGCCCCGCTAGCTTTATACTGTTTGTGAAGAGCAGCCTTACAGCGTATGTTGCGAATTATTTCATCCGTGTAATACTCGGGGTAAATGTACTTCGAGCTTACACGACTTCGCTTTTTTCTCGGAACACAGTCATCTAATTTTGAATTTATTGTTTCATAAAAGTAACTTAAACTCATTTCGAGATCAAGATTGTAAATACCAGACCAGTCTGTTGTCTCTAATGATGAATAAAGTGAAAAAAAAAAGCTGTTTTACTAAAGTCCCAACCGGTAGATGTTATTAAGATACCTGTACTCGAGTCCGCCACGGATGAGTCCCCGACTCGGCGTTGCCGCAGTACAACCAACACTTCAAGCGGAGGATGATATGCATCCACGGGTACCAGCGGTGTCCCCGCCTCCAGCACATTCACACTCCCCTCCTTACCCAGCGTACTCAACATTAAATCTAAACACCGATCATTACAATTAATGATCGAGTTACACTGAGTGAATCCACAGTACGTTATGAAGTATTCGAAATAATTATGAACGTTTGACGAACAAGAATGCATATTAAAGTCACCTATTACTAGTATATCACTGTACTTATCGCATAGTTGTTCTATAATCCTAAACAATATCATATAATCATGTTCACTGCTGTTCGGTGGGATGTAAACAACACATACTACAAACAAAAGTCTATTATACAGATGTACGGTAGCACAAATCGGTTCGAACACCTTATCGTCAATGTTGACGTCACACGGGCCGTGCACTCGTCGCAGCTCTAAACGCGGTGTGGCCACGAGACATACACCGCCCTGCTTTCGCCCATCCGCGCGGTCGCAGCGTAGAATTGTGTATCCAGGTGGAATAATTTCTGCGTCGTGGATAGATATGTTACAACCTGTTTCTGTGATGGCGAATATGTCTGCACCTGAAGACGACACACCTGCACAGAACTCGTTCAATTTTGTACGTAAGCCTCTGACGTTTTGGTAGTAGATCTCAATAGCTTTGCTAGGTATTTTTTGGTTTGGTAAGTGTTCTACGAAACCACACCCATTCGCAAAATTCTATATTTACTGCCCAATTTTCCGGTCGACATAAGGTATCGTAACTGCTCTCTGGTACCCCAATAATGAAGGAGGCGTAATTTCTTTCGGTTTTATGTACGATTTTTTCAACCGTGACTGGTACTTCTTTTCCACATACATTTTTCACGTATTTTTCTAAAACTTCTGATACCGTATCTTTTTGGAGTCGCCATACATGCAAAATTTCTTTTGTTCAGTTCCTTTGATATCTACTACACTCGTACTTCCACCTCTTTTTACTTCACTGTTGGGATATTTGTTCTTTTTCCTGTTAACTGTTATCCAGTTTAAATTTTTTTGAGGTTCTATTCCTTCCCTTTCTGCATTTTGTGCCCCTATTTCAACAACACTTTCAGAGTTTTTTATGCTTCTATTTTTATTTTGCACTATTTCTGCCACACTTACTATATTGGGCCTTTCCGTGGCCACACACTCCTTGGTTGGAATTTTATTTTTACCCACATCTTTTTGATTGTTCTTATTCTTAGCCCTAAATGATCGAATTGGCCCTTTTTGAGCTTTTGACGCTTTATTTATATCAATTTCTAGACACTCCTCGTTTCCTTTTGCTTCTAATGTTTCATCCTTATGTATTCTATTTTCTATTTTATGGTCTACTAGTTCAGTTTTATATATTTTTTTCTTGAAGTACCTTCATTTCTTTTCGTAGTTCTTTTAACTCAGTTTAAGTGTTTATGAATCTATTATAAAGCAATTTATACTCCTTAATTTGTATCTCCGTCTGAATTTTCATTTTCAAGCGAATCCCTCGGATCTCTTCCATGATATCGTTCTCTCTAGCACCCGTGTATTCACATAATTGCTTGGTGTAGAAGTTGTATCCATCATAACATGGCTACGAACCGGCGTTTCCGAATTATCCATTTTAGGAATGGTGCACACGCATTCGGGGCACCTCCACTTATTTCTGTATTCTTGAGTCATTAGTCAGATATCATTTATTATGTACCAACTGTGCCAAATTCTTTCTCAACTCTAGACATGGGAGTTACGTAGCAAAAGCTACGCACAAAATCTGCTTCGATGTGTTAGCAGCAGAGCAGCGAATATTATTATCGGCGGGAATGGTTATTAGAGTGAGAGAGATTGTGTCTGTACTCGCGACTCGAGAGTGACGATTTATTTTTATTATCGGAACAAAAATATTCTATATGGCAGTACTCGCATATATCGCATATAATAATAAGTTGCATAGTATTCCAATATGAAATGATTATTTTAATTTGTGTTCAGTAATCTTAGAAGACAGATTAGACACAGTGGCGGGTAACCGCGTCCTTTATTAGAAAGGTGGAAGTTAGATCTCCCGTGGGTGGGATGTTTGTCTGACTCACCAGGAAAGGTTGGAATTAATAGATTTGAGAAACTCACGGCAAGGTAGTTTTGAGGATGCTGGCTCTGGAAGGTGACAACGAGACACGCCAACCAGGGCGGCGACGGAGAATCTTCTTCGGCGGTGCACTGTCCACACTATATTGTCTTTTCACAGTACACACACTCACGCACACGTATTCTCTATATATATGTTTATATATTGTTCAAGGGTCGACCCAATTACAGTCCAAAACCGTGAAAATCTTGTCATTTAGAATTATTAGAATAAAAAGTTGGAACACCGCGAAAACACAACCGTCTTCAAGTATTTTTGCGCGCGGCGAGCTTGCTTCGTCGCTATTGGTCGATTCTTCGCGGCAAAGGTAACCTCTTCGATGATTGGCCAAAATGGCGCCATGAGTTTGAATTTGAATATGGAATTGGTTTAGGAAGGAATATCGGGACGGCAAGCCAGAACATTTCCCCCCACTTGAAATCGTTCCAGATTTCAGAATAAGAACTACCTAGTCAAAACTTGAAACTCTCCCTATCAGAATGGTATCCTAACACTATATGAGATAATTCGCCTAATTAGGTAAGAAAAGGAGAATATAGATATCTACCTAGTTATCCAAAACGAATTTAATTGAAAGACAAATCAAATTACTACCCTACGTTTACGGTTTTATTTGCTTAGATACTAAAACTAGAATGTAAGGTTTGGTCGTATAAGTAGTTTTTTTTATTTAATTTTATTGACTGATAGGTAAAGGGCAAAGTTTATTGACGGGTCTCCGAAGGAGTCCATTGGCAGTGCGTAAGGTGACGACCCGCACTACGCCGTCATTTCCCGGATGCAAGTTGAGCACCCTGCCAGAATGCCACTCTAAAGGTGGTAGGTTGTTTTCAACAATTAGAACAATATCTCCGGTTTGAATATTGGCACGTTCCTGGAACCATTTTGCGCGTTGTTGCAAGGTATGGAGATAATCCTTTTGCCATATACGCCAGAAGGACTGGGTAATTTTTTGGAGCATTTGCCAGCGCGCAAGAGGTGGAACATATTCATCAGCGAGTTCAGCCTCAGGTAATGATACCAACGGACCGTTAGTCAAAAAATGTCCGGGAGTTAGAACGTCGACTTCTTCCGGATCAGAGGATAGACAGCACAGTGGCCGTGAATTTAGGACTGCTTCGACCTTGGTAAGTACAGTCATCAGCTCTTCGAGCGTCAACACCTGTGAACCTACCACACGCTTTAAATGAAATTTCATGGATTTGACACCACTTTCGAAAATCCCACCGAAGTTACTACCGGTAGGTGGGTTCAGTCTCCATTCAATGTTTTGTTTCGCGAGGTTAGACTCAAGCGAATCGTGGTTTTGACGAACTAGTTGTTGTAGCTCGTTTATATAGCGCCTTGCACCAATGAAATTAGTGCCACAGTCGGTTACTATGAATGTGCAGAGCCCACGGCGCGATACGAATCGATCTAACGCAGCTAGGAAAGCCGGAGTCGATAATTCAGTTACCGCTTCAAGGTGGATGGCCTTTACAGCGAGGCAAACGAAAACACACACGTAGACCTTATAAGTACGAGCATTTCGTCTACGACTCTCCTTCACAGTGAAGGGACCGGCGAAGTCTATCCCTACCTTTTGGAAACACCGTGTTGGTTTTACTCTTGCTGATGGAAGGTCTCCCATCAAAGGTTGACAAGCAACGGGTTTGACCTTAAAGCAGGTGACACACTTAGATAACCGGGATCGAATTAAGTTACGGATACCAAGTATCCAAAATTTACGTTGAATGAGAGATTGCAGAGTACGAGGACCGCAATGGAGGTAAGTTTTGTGAAAATAATCTATGATCAACAGCGATAATCGTGAAGATTTTGGCAATAGTACAGGATGTTTTACGGCAACCGGTAGATTAGAATGTGTAAGACGTCCTCCCACTCGCAAGAGACCCGCGTTGTCAACAAACGGATGCAGCTTTTTAACGGCTTTAGAGGCTCTGACTTCGGCCGTCAGATGAAGTCGTTGTTCGTGTTGAACCATACACATCATGGACTGCTCCAGATCTGGGGAACTCAAAGTACTCCTGTTACAGTAGTTTCGCTTGAATGCTGCCAAAGCACGCAAACACCAAGCTAGCACACGTTGGATGCGTGGTAGCGTAGAGTACCGGTCTAACAATTGACTAATGAGATAAGGCTCTGGTGAGCTAGGATCGGCTTGAGATACATGAGCGGCGGCACGCAACTCAGGTACAGACGATACGGGCGATTCCCAATCGCACTTTACTGGCCAACTGGAGGAATCGTTCGAGAGCCAAGTTGGACCTGACCACCACTGCGAGCAAGCCGACAGCTGTGAACAACTGAGCCCCCGACTGCAATGATCGGCGGGGTTGTCATGTGTCGAGACGTGTTGCCAGTTCTCCACTGCTACGTCATCAAGGATTTTTACGACTCGATGAGAAACAAAAGTTTTAAGTTTGTGAGGTTCAGTATGTAGCCACGATAGTACGGTGCTACTATCTGTGAAAGCGATAACTTTACTAAGAGGAATTTTATCTTGAAGTAAGTTGTACATGTGTTTTATAACACGCCCAAGCAGGACAGCACCGCATAGCTCGAGGCGGTTCACAGTGAGCGGCTTTATGGGAGCCACTTTGGATTTTGCGATCAACAAATGCGCGTCACAATGATGGGCACCAACCCTTCTCAGATACAAGCAGCATCCATAGGCCTTTGAGGACCCATCGCAAAATCCAATCAATTGATAAGTATTACTATCATCTGATGTGAGTCTACGTGACAGTTTAATGTTTTTAACGTGCTCCATTTCAGAAGCAAAGTGTTGCCACTGAAGGGCAATCTCCGATGGGACAGGCTCGTCCCAGCTGAGCTGAAGGCGCCACATTTCTTGCAGCAACAACTTGGCAATCAGAACCACGGGGGCGAGCCATCCAACCGGATCATAGATGCGGGCGACATTCGATAAAATGGCACGCTTGGTTAAACTTGAATTCAGCTCCGATATCGAGTACGTAAAAAAGTCATTGATGGGGTCCCACTGAACACCGAGAATTTTGAGAATGTGTTGGTGATTTTCATCACAAAAGGCTTTCGGTACCTGACAATGTTCAGAAGGTAAAGCCGCAATGAACTCGGGAGCATTGCTACTCCATTTACGGAGCTCGAATTGGGCACAACTCAGTAGCTGAATAAGCTCATTTTTAAGTTTCAGTGCTTGGCCGATAGATGGCGCTCCAGCCACCACGTCATCCATAAATGTATCATGACGTATAATCTTCGCCGCTTGAGGATACTGAGAGCCGTGATCGACCGCAAGTTGGTGCAGAGTACGAATGGCCAAATAAGGTGAACTGGTCACGCCGTACGTTACGGTATTTAATTCGTATTCGCACAAGGGATCAGAAGGCGAATCTCTCCACAGCACGTGCTGCCACACTCTATCTGTCGGGCGTAGATCTATGTTACGATACATTTTTGAAATATCCGAAGTAAACACAACTGCGTGGAGACGAAACTTCGTAAGGACATCGACAATGTCGTTCTGCAGCTTAGGGCCAGTATAGACACAGTCATTCAACGATTTTCCGTTGGTTGTGTTTGCGCTTGCGTCAAAAACAACACGAAGTTTTGTGGTAGTACTCTCAGGGCGGAGAACACAATGATGTGGTATAATAAATCTGCCGGAACCCAGAGTTGCAGGTTGCATATGTCCGAGCTTCGAGTACTCGTTCATAAAATCGCAATAATCACCTTTAAGGTTACTATTACGCTCAAGTCGTTTTTCGAGTTTGAATAAGCGTGATTTTGCCATCGCGTAAGAGTCACCGAGATCGTTGCACGAATCCTTTAGTAATAATGGAACGACATAACGACCGTTAGGTTTACGTGACACTAGCGTAGAGTATAACTTTTCGCATTCGACACCTTCGGGGTTCGACACAACTATACTCGGTGGCTCTTCGACCTCCCAGAAACGCTTGACCACGTCGTCTAAAGCGCGCGTGGAAGCGACGAGGGAAGAGACAGAAGGCGGAGGGTGACATTTACTATCCACCCTGCCAGTGAGTACCCACCCGAAAACACTATGTAAGGCGACCGGTAAGCCCGGGCCTATTTCTAAGCGTGGCCCATCGTATATTTGATGAAATAGTTCCGCGCCTAGTAACAAGTCGATGTCAGTTGGTTTGTCAAACTGTTTGTCCGCCAGTATTAAATGTTTGAAATTCGCACGAACATGAGAAGGTAATTCGACCACTGGCATTTTATTTGTTATTGTATTCATAACAATTGAATTAATAACGAAGCTTGGATTTTCAGAGTCCGAAGGGAACACGGTGCACGAAGTCTCCCCCTTCACTTGGTGGACGACATTGTTGCCCAGACCTGCTACAGCGAGGTTACAACGGCGTATAAGCAACCCTAAACGTTGAGCGAGTGATGACGTCATAAAACAATCCTGAGCTCCACTATCAATGAGCGCGCGGGCAAAGACGGGTTGAGCGGAAGAACCGCAACCGCGGACGCGCACTACGCACGTGCCGAGCAATACAAGCGCGCGACTATGACCGACGTGAGCGGTAGTCGTCGCGGAGCTCACACTGGTGGGGAACTGGTCGGCCCCAACTTCTTCAGCGGTAACCTCTGTGGAGCTACACGGAACCGAGACAGTGGAACTGTCATGGAGTAGGCTATGATGACGCATCCCACAGGTCGAGCACGTGTTTTTTGAAAAGCATTTATTTACGTTATGATATTGGCGTAAACAGTTGACACAAACATTTTTGTCGGACACAAATCGGTACCTTTCAGAAATGTTAAGTTCTTGAAACTTAGAACATTTAAAAAGTGCATGAGATTCACCGCAACACGGACACTCAGCGGTTTTATTTGCTGCGTTCGAATACACCGCCGGCGCCGCGTTGGACGGCAATGATGTTGATTTGTAATTATTATTCCTGTTACGCGTATCCGTGGCACGCTCAGTAATTTTATTGAACTGTTTTGGTTGAGAACCAGAACCGGAAAGGTTACCCGATTGACTGACCTCAAGTACTTTGACATACGCCTGTAGGAAGATTAACAAATCAGAAAAGGTAGGTATTTGTTCGCCATTTTGCAATTCGAAACGTTTACGTGTGTCAGTGTCTAAAATACGCGAAGCTAAATAAAATAAAACAAACTCGTCCAATTTCTCAATTTTCATTGCCCTAAGGGCGTTAACTGTTTCATTTAACACATTCGTTAAATTACGTAAATCATGTAAGTTACTAGACTTTAATGGCGAACAATTACTTATTTTATCTAAATACGTAGCAGCCAAAATACGTTTATTTTGGAACCGCTCGACGAGAGCATCAAAGACGATTTGGTAATTATCAGACGTAACAGGCACTCCCTTCGCTATCGATAATGCTGAACCGGAAAGACACGATAATAAATAGTGAAATTTTTCAATCGAGCTTATATTTTTATTATCATGTACAAGTGACGAAAACGTATCGAAGAACGCTTGCCAATATTCAATATTTCCGTCAAACTTTGGTAACTCAAGTTTAGGTAAGCGCGTCTGGGCGATCGGTTTCGCGCTATGATAAGAAAGCCCGGATGACATACTCGGGTCCGGCTCTGAATCGGGCCGGCCGGCCGCGGCGGCGCGACTCGCGTCCGCAGCTGACTTCACGGCGCTGACGGCGTAGTACATGTCGTCGAACGCCATCGCGGCGTTCATGTCAATAACGGCATCTGGCTTTAATATTAATTTTAAATCGTTTATTTTAGACGTATATTCCAAGTATTCTTTACGTAATAAATCAATGCGCTTAAAACGTGCCTCAAATTGAGATGCTACACTCTTATCAGTTTGAATATTCTTAGACAAGTTATATAAAATTTGAATATCTCGAAACGCGTATTCGCGTTGAGTAGTAAACAACTTGAGTTGTCTTTCAATTTCCATTGTTTTAGAACTTGTTCCGTCTGTCATTATGCTTGTTCAATAGGTAGCTATCTATGCAAAGAGATGCAATGTTGTTATGAAATAGGTAGGTACCTACGAATTGCTAACGCTTGAAATAATATAATTATTATATATACCTATACCTACTTCCTAGTAGATACCTACTTATTAGGTAAGTAAGTATCTGACCAAACTCAGTGAATGTACCTACCGCCTAAAACAATTTTACGATGAAATGGTAGTTAGGTACCTACCAACTAGCCGTGGCAAGATAACCCGACCAAATTACGGTTATAAATCGAATAAAATTATCTATCTACGTAGGTACTTTCTTGATAATAGGCAATGTTTGAAAATATGGTTTGAAAACTTTATATTTAGTTAGAAAACGCAATAAAAGGATTGTTAGCTAGGAATGTACTATAGTTTCGGAGTTTTCTAATGAAATTGAACCCAAAATTCCATAGGATATTCGCGCTCGTACGGACCACTAATAAAATGGCGGGTAACCGCGTCCTTTATTAGAAAGGTGGAAGTTAGATCTCCCGTGGGTGGGATGTTTGTCTGACTCACCAGGAAAGGTTGGAATTAATAGATTTGAGAAACTCACGGCAAGGTAGTTTTGAGGATGCTGGCTCTGGAAGGTGACAACGAGACACGCCAACCAGGGCGGCGACGGAGAATCTTCTTCGGCGGTGCACTGTCCACACTATATTGTCTTTTCACAGTACACACACTCACGCACACGTATTCTCTATATATATGTTTATATATTGTTCAAGGGTCGACCCAATTACAGTCCAAAACCGTGAAAATCTTGTCATTTAGAATTATTAGAATAAAAAGTTGGAACACCGCGAAAACACAACCGTCTTCAAGTATTTTTGCGCGCGGCGAGCTTGCTTCGTCGCTATTGGTCGATTCTTCGCGGCAAAGGTAACCTCTTCGATGATTGGCCAAAATGGCGCCATGAGTTTGAATTTGAATATGGAATTGGTTTAGGAAGGAATATCGGGACGGCAAGCCAGAACACACAGTAATAAGTATGTCATGGAGACACAATTCCTTTTAATACTACTACTACAGCCCTTTTAACGTCCCACTGCTGGGCACGGGCCTCCCCTCAATGCGAGGGAGATTCCATAGTCCACCACGCTGGCCCAGTGCGGTTTGGCAGACTTCACACATCTATCGAGAGCTAGACAAGTTCCCTCAGACGTGCAGGTTTCCTCACGATGTTTTCCTTCACCGTTTCATAGCAAGTGATAATCTCGGATGAAAATGAGATTCGCACATAAATCCCAGAGATGCGAGCCGGGGTTTGAACCTGCACACTTTGATTTGCAAGGCGTGCGTTCGACCACTCGGTTACCACTTCCTTTTAATAGTAAAAGATAATAAAGTGAGCTTGCATCTTCTAAGAAAAGTGCCATATATAGTTATGTCACATGAGCGGCAACACAACATTAAAGAAGGCGCTACATTAACTGTTTGCGCTACATTAACGACAGTGCGTGATGCAAACGAAGCTTGTGTCGGGATGGGCAGCGCGCGGCCGCGCGGGCGGGCGGCGAACATCGGCAATCATTCACTTGGCCGACCCGCCCGACGGCGGCGCCCGTCACGGTACGGCTGTGCGGACTGAACCCTGCGCTATCGATTTACTAAACGTTTTTATATTTTTTTATGTCCAATGGCCCAACTAGCATAGTTCAACAAAGCAACATTTACTCAACTCTACTACATCGATACACTGTAAACTCCCAAATGATCGTGCTACTTCTGATGTTTCATGGCACGTTATTTAATAAATGTAAACTACAAGGTATTAATCAATCCAGGAACTTAGTGCCATCCTCACAGCTTGATGAATATAACACGAGTTCCGTAGATACTTTACTACACTACTGGGGCTTGTTTCGTTTCATTCGGCGTAGTCGGCAGTTGAACACGGCGCCCCGGGCGGCGGCGGCGGCGCCTGTAGTCTGTTTGCACGCAACAACGTGGTGGCAACGATTTCCGGACTAAAATTAATAAAGTCGTGTACTTATCGGATCACTGTAAATATTATCCTTCTCCGGCGGCTCCGACTGTCTCTCGTCGGCAGTATCGCTTCTTCAACAACAGTTCATAACGAAAACAAAATTATGTTTAATGATGGAGCGACGAGAAAAATATTGCGTTATTAGCTGAGCTAACAGGATGTCATTATACTTTAACAACAGAACCATCGCTGCTTCATATCTTTAGGCAGGGACAATATATAAAGTTCGCTGCTATTAGAGTTAACTTTACTATTATGGAGTGAAATCATTGATGAATTTTAGTGATGAATAACAGATACGTATGTAAGAATTTGTTTAGTTTTGAGTTTTCCCTAAGTAGGTAGCACTGACCTGTTATAAATATAATCGAAGGCGTAAACTACTATAGGTACCTACTATGAACTTGTTGCTCGTATACTTTAATCGATGGAATACCTCCCTCGTTTATAGAAACGAAAGTCGACTCTCTATGTTGGAATGTAATACATCCAGACGAGACGTGACAAGGTCGACACGAGTGAAATCAAAGGAGTCACATATATTATCGCCGTGCCTCGTTCGCCTCGTCTGCCTCGTACGCCTCGCTTGCCTCGCGGATGACGAGAGGAGTGACGGCGCAAATATTGCCTTTTGTTTGACTCGCTCGAGTGTACCCGATACGCGTCACTATAGGGCCCGGCTGTTACGGCCCTCTTGTTATAGTGTGTGCCTGATATGAAACAATGAAGTACGTAGTACTGTACTTGCAACTTTCCTTAGAGTAAAGAAATACGATGACAAGTATTGAAATTGAAAGGCACTTTGTATCAGTGAGTAGTTCTTGGAATCAATTATCGCAATAGCATAAGCCGTACAACCACGTAAACAGGCAACTGTATCAAGCACAGAGCATAATTGGCGGTTCAATACGAAAGTCTTTGGTTCTGAAGCAAATAGGTAAACGTGTAGTGTTGAGTTCCCTCGTATTGAGTACTTGGGAGACTGTGGTCACATGGCTCAAGTTACTCTTCAAGAACACACAGACATATGCTGAGACATGTAATTCTACATCAGGGCATGGATTAAATTCCAGAGAAATAAACCTCGATTTGGTTTCCAACGGAGTATCCCTCTGCTCAAGTTATAAGGTCATTGACAAATATAATTTGTTTGGCATGTGTGTGTAGGCTCATTGTATAGTGTGCGCGTGTGGTAGGTATATGCGAGGTAACAGCGCCTTGATTGAGAATGGACAGAATAATATAAGTGTCTTCAGAATATTATTACAAGTTCCATCAGACTTTTCTTCAAACATTCAAAAAGTTACTACAAGACGTTGTATGTATACTACACTGAGTAGCAAAGCGTGTAAGTTTTAATCTGAATATTCATGAAAACGTCGGTAATCCAGGAGGTTGTTGACCTGCCGGTGCCAGGTGCCAGGTGCCAGGTGGTGTTAAGCACGCGTGTCGCATATGGAAATGGACGTATGCAATATTGGACATAATATTATGCATACATGCAGCCTACCTGGAGGCAATTGATGTTATTATGATGCACGAGTACCGTATATGGCCACCGCGATACGCGGTCATTGACCGATGATTTAATGATAGTATAATATAGGTAACCTAATAACATAATCCTGAATCTTTGAATGCAAATAACGCTTGAATCGAAAATGAGCATAAATAACAAATTTGTTTTTTATAACAAGAAATTGCAGAAGTCAAGAAACATTTCTATTGCGTAGCCGTATGTCCAAAAATTTATTTTTAACAAAAAACAAAACCGACTTCAAAAACCTAGGTGCAATAAAAAGCTACAAATAACCTTACAATTCATTACATTTGGAGTAGGTGCCAATCAACGTCGGACAAGGCAAATACACACATGAATTGGCACCGACTCCAAATGTAATGAATTGTAAAGTTATTTGTAGCTTTTTAGTGCACCTAGGTTTTTGAAGTCGGTTTTTGTTTTTTGTTAAAAATATTTTTTTTTAACGTTTTTAGTGTCAATAATCGATGAAAATTTGCAAATATTATCACCTTATAACAGCCCTAAAAAAGTAAAAATTTACAGCCAAAAAAAATCAATGGGACCAACCTTGAAGAATTCCCTAGCAAACCTCAGAAAAAAAAAAACGAAATCGGTCGACAGACGCCGGAGATATGCGGTAACATACATAAAAAAAAAAAAAAACATACGGGTCGAATTGAGAACCTCCTCCTTTTTGAAGTCGGTTAAAAAATAATTACTAGAGCGGTGTTTCTAATATTATAGTAATGTTGATCCCTCCCCGAGGGTCCATTACCGGGGCTCCTGCCGGCGTCAAGACACCTCGCCCGTCCGCGTCCTCCTGCCGAGGTAACGAGCCTCTTTGTTGGCACTTTTAAAGTCCATTTATATTAATAACACGTTCCCGTTTTAATTAATGTGAGGTGTTTTGACTCGACTCGTGTTGCGTATCTACTTGTTGCCTGAAAAGCGTTTTTTTTAGTAAAATGGAATGAAAATAACTGTCGTCATGTTGGAATAATACTGAATTGAACATCATTCGATTAAGAAAAGTAATTTTAATAACTGTTAAATTACTACCTGTTTACTTACATAAATTCAAAAAAAAATACAGAATATAATGCTCTGAAAAGCCGCAATTCAGCAAACCATAAAGGCACATTTTGTATGTAAGAACTTATTCATAATCGGATAAAGAGATGGGTCATCGACGCGGCCCCGCTGACCGCTCGACCACGACACATACCCAACACTCATCCCGTCTTTTCTTCACTCTCAAATCAATTCAAACGCAAGGATTTACATAGCGTGGGTGTATCCTGGTATAAATGTAGAGGACCAGTTTTCAATATATTTGTTTACCCACCGAGAAATGAAAGGCGAATGAATAAGCAAAAATAAAAAAGGTACGAATCAAAGTGCTCCGTTGTACGTCGTAAGGTCTCTATTTATCGAGATTTTTAGACCGGCCCTGTAAGACGGAGGGTTACGAGTCGAATTGGATAAAAATATCCCAGACTTATGCAACTTTTCAATATACAAATACAAATACAAAAGTATTCATGTTACAATAAAATACTTGCTATACTTGCAACTCGAGGTCAATAAGTATCCGAGGTCCACCAGGAATACATAAAGCCGGACACAGTGCGCGGACAAACGCGGCCATATGCGCCCTGAATCACAATCAGAGGAGCTTCGATACAGCAGAGCTTCATCAGCCGGCCCCGGTCCATTTGTTTCGTGATAGGGTTATCACGAAACTAATGGATTTGTCAGTCGGACACCTCGCAACCTCGCACCATTCACGCTGCCCCATATAGGTATTTTCTTAAAATAATCTGATTTCACTTCCATGCATTTTAACAGTAAATATTTCGGTAGTATAATATTTGGTAGCCGAGTGGTCGAACGCACGCCTTGCAAATCAAAGTGTGCAGGTTCAAACCCCGGCTTGCACCTCTGGGATTTATGTGCGAATCTCATTTTCATCCGAGATTATCACTTGCTATGTAACATCGTGAGGAAACCTGCACGTCTGAGGGAACTTGCCTAGTTCTCGATAGATGTGTGAAGTCTGCCAAACCGCACTGGGCCAGCGTGGTGGACTATGGCCTGAATCTCCCTCGCATTGAGGGGAGGCCCGTGCCCAGCAGTGGGACGTTAAAAGGGCTGTAGTAGTAGTAGTATAATATTTTTACGCAAAATTGTTGATCAGAATATAAAGGTCAGTAAAGAAAAAACTTTATATTCGATTTTATACCCATAACATTACCGAGATCAAAACGTTGAAAGTTTATGTGATCCATCTTTAACTAATTGTTACCTGACAAACGGATACAGGCAAGCTTAGGCTTCGCAACCTCGCAATCGGTGGTTTACTGTACAAGCTATCTAGAAACTGATTACCGAATAATTGCTTTCTTCACCGCTATTGGTTAGCTTGGCAAGGGCCTGATAAAAAGTTGTAGGACTTAATTGAATTTGTAGCTCTCCGGGAAATAAACAATTACATTTGGTAGAGTTAGTTTGGCACACGATCATTGGTGTGGGGAATCCGTTACAGTTCCAATGTTGTCGAGATATTTACATTGCTTACGCGGTATGTCGACTTATCTCTATAGATAACATCCTACAAAAGGCTTCGTAAAAACAATTGCCTGTATTCTGATCAAGATGCGCAATATTTCTCGCCAACTCTTGTACAATAGTATTCGAGTTATCAGATTGTTTGGATTTATTTATTGCCGTGACCTGCATAGTAAGAGTATTGGTGTGAATAGCACGCGCTGTATCTACATCGTCTACATCGCACGTTGCCGGCTCATTGTTACATGGAGTTAGACTACAAGCATTCTTGTGAGCGCTTTCTTAACGAGCTTTGACGGAACTTCGTAACAACTATGCTTAGGTGTAATATAATAAAAGTATTATATATATATAGTATTATATAATGAATAAAGATTCCGACCGTTATTATATAATAATATCATGCTGGTTGTAAAAGAACACACTTCCCAACATAGCAGTGTGTTGTTAGTAGCAACATCTAAAGTCACAATCGCATCTCTTTTTAGAATTTAATCAAATCTTTTTTAAGATCATCCTTTCTGCGTGGATCGGACCGCAAACAACAACTAAATATGAGGGTACCCAGTTATTTACAATGACATCAGGACGTCTAACACCTCAGTCCCCCCGTGACCATGGTTGCTGTAAAGCTGCCGAAACGGGGAATATAAAAAAATAAATAAACGCGATAGAATCCAAAAATAGTTTTATTTCAATAATCCTAACTACTATGCATTTTTTTAGTTTCGGTTATAAAATAGCTACCCGCGACTATATAGCTTCTACCCGGGAATTCGTCCGCGCAGACTTCGATTGTTCAATATCGTTCTAAATGATAGCCTGTATTCTGATGTATGAACAATAATAGTGTAAAGTTTAATCATAATCGATAAGATAGAAAGATAGAAATAGTTACAAACATTCATCCATCCTCACAAACTTTTAGTATGATATTGTATAGTGGAAATATTCTGTGTCTATGAATAGCAATATACTCGGTGTAAAAGTTTATCTTATACACACAACATTGTTTCAAATTTGTTTCGTACAATCTGTTTTTATTTTGTTTCTTCAATAAATAGAAGTCGAAGCCATGTTACTGTAACGCCGATACTAGGATAGGCCGGCTGCGATAAAATATAAAAGGCTGATAAATAATGTACAAAGGGGAAACTTATCTGTTTGTTTGTTCTTGTTTCACGCCTCAGCGACTATGCTGATCTCACTGAACAATGCAGTAGATAAGGTACTGTGTAGCTTCTTAGCCTCCCTGTAACAGTCATTTATGTTTTGAAATGTAAAGTTTAAAGAGTAACATTTTAGTAGGTACAATTCCCTCGAAGCAATCTGATTTTTACAATGTCAATAGTGAATAGGCTCCTCTGTTTACCAAAGCGTACCTGCTGACACAAGTTTTCAAGCAGGTAAAGTAAATATTTTCACAATCGCGGTGCAAACGCTCTCAGATTTGGAATCAAAAACACCACTCGTCTGAAAAACTTTGCCGACTTGTGAGTTCTGTCAGCGTTGGCTCTAAATAAGGATTCTTGTTATCTGTGTTTGAAGTTTTGCAATGAGTTTGAAACATGATTAATGTAATATAGCATACCTACCTGTCTGGAATGGTTTGAAAGTACGCATAAAATTAGGCACTTGTAAAGACTCATAATATGTCTGCCTGCGGCTTATGAAAAATCTATTTAAGTTCTTCGCGAATTTTTTTATTAACTCCTAACATTATGTGAATTATTTTCTTGAAGTTTTTAAAGAAAAAATAAATGGGAGAAACACGCACCTTCCTGTGCTTTTTAGCAACGTCTAGATGCTCACACACAAATTTTCATTAGTTTATATTTATATTATGCTCCTCTAGCAAGTGGAGTCGTAGTAAATATCATCTCTTGAAAGTCAAAAACATTATATCGTATCGAGGAGTACCGAACCCTTGCGACTAGAGGCCAGTGGCAGTGTTGTGCGCTCCGGTTAAGGTGTTCGAGTCGGCCATACACCACTGCTTGTTTGAAAAGGTAAGCCCCCTTTTGTCCGACGCACAGCATGGCTTTCGTCCTGGGCGGGGAACAGTAGGGAACTTGCTGAATTTGATGACGCAAGTGGTGCCCGCAGTAGATGCTGGTCTACAAGTAGATGTCGCTTACCTCGACTTTAGGAAGGCCTTTGACACTGTCGACAATGACATCCTGCTCGCCAAGATGTCGAGGGCTGGCTGCACGGAGCACACGCTCACCTTCTTTGTCAACTACTTGCGGGACCGGCGTCAGTACGTCGACTGCGGCGGGCACTACTCGGAGCCATACTACACGAGGTCAGGGGTAAGTCAAGGCAGCAACCTTGGACCCCTCCAATTCATCTTGATGATAAATGACTTAGAGGAGGTGGTCAGCGAGTCAACATGCCTATAGTTTGCCGATGAATTAAAATTGGTTCGCGAGGTGAGAGAACTATCCGATCATGACAAACTGCAGCGAGATATAAATAGGGTGGTAGCTTGGAGCGAAGACAATAAGCTATATTTAAATTCCTCCAAATGCTCAGTATTGTCATTTAGCCGAGCGCGCAACCCACGCCACTACCAGTATAGCATACAGGAGCAGCCGATGCAGCGGGTCACAGAAGTCACAGATTTAGGTGTGCAATTTACGACCGATATGAATTTCAGGAAGCATATTATAGCCATATGCAAGAAATCTTACAGAAATTTAGGGTTCGTACTTAGGCAAGCAAATTCATTCACCAACATCAGCGCTTTGCGAGCCTTATACGAGGCTATTGTGAAGAGTCACCTAGAGTACAATGGCGCTATTTGGTCTCCAAGCGAAAATAAATATAAATTAATGATCGAGAAGATTCAAAACAAGTTTGTTAGGTTTCTTTATTTAAAATTGTATGGTATTTACCCTGGATATCCCCATCTATATCCAACTTTATTTGTACTCGGTATGGTAGGGTACTACAACCTGAAAGTGAGGAGAGAAGTGGCGCTTGCCACATACTTGTTTAAAATAATACGCGGTAAAGCTTGTAACCCAACTATACTCGCAGAGATCAGGCTGTGCGTGCCAAATGAGATGGTGTCTCGTCGCCGGCAACCGCCGCTGTTGATGGTACCGCGAGCGCGCACTAACTTGCTGCAGCGCGCGCCGCTATCACGTGCGCTCCGCACGCTCAATATTGACGGAATATTAATTAATTAATATATATTAATAATTAATTAATTAACAATATTGGCGGAAAATACCGACTTGTTTTCATGCTCACTGGACGAGTTCACAAAGGCTGTTATAATGTGTGTGACGTGTTGTTAAAAAGGCCAACATAATACCCATATTTCCGGATAATCTCCCTAAAGTCCACGCGGGCGAAGTCGCGGGCACAGCTAGTGATGATATATAAATAAATATTATCGTAGTACCAACAAAAAATACGTGATAGGGATGAATAATACGAGTTGTTGAAGAGTTCACAATAATATATTTCCTTTGCGTTGTTCGCCGGAAATTAGAGATGTGGCCAAAACATCTGCTAACTTGTCGATTACACTCCCACTTCATCTGAAGAACACACTCACTGACGAAGTCTTTAAAATGCGAAAACAAATTACGACTGAATTAAAAGTACATACATCTACAACTACACACATATACATGACGAGGACAGTGAGAAGTGCTTCGTAGGAGTTATCCTCGATAGAGGATTGTATTTGATCTTGTTGAATGGGTTCCTCCTTGTGTGAGATCGTTACATCATCATCAGCCGGTGTCAGTCCACTGCTGGACGTAGGCCTCTCCCAAGATGTGCCACTGAGCCCGATCTTCGGCTCTTCTTTTCCAGTCACTGCCCACCGCTTTGCGTATATCGTCGCTCCACCTGGTCACAGGACGTCCTACACTACGTTTGCCGATTCGCGGTCTCCACTCTAGGACGAGTCTACCCCAACGGTTGTCAGTCCTGCGGCAGATATGACCGGCCCACTGACACTTCAGTTTGCTAATCCGTTGAGCTATGTCGATAACTTTAGTTCTCTGGCGAATTACTTCGTTCCGGATTCGATCCCGCAGAGAAACACCGAGCATAGCTCTCTCCATAGCTCGCTGGGCGACTTTAAATTGGTCGACCAGTCTAACTGTGAGTGTCCACGTCTCGGCTCCGTATGTCATCACGGGTAGGACGCACTGGTTAAATACTTTTGTCTTAAGACACTGCGGTATAGGTGATGAGAAGACTCGACGGAGTTTTCCGAATGCTGCCCAACCTAGCTGAATTCTTCTCTGGATTTCCTTCTCGAAGTTGTGTTTACCTAGTTGGAGCGTCTGCCCTAGGTAAACATACTGCGTAACAACTTCGAGTGGGATCCCATCTAAGGCAATCGGTTCCGGAACAACGTGCTCGTTGTACATGATTTTGGTTTTATCCAAATTCATCCGGAGACCGATGCGACGAGAAGAATCAGCCAGGCCATTCAACATCCTTTGCAGGTCTTGCAGCGTCTCTGCCATAATGAAGATGTCATCTGCGAATCGTAAGATCGTTACGTATAGCCACAAAGCGTTAAGTTCCTACCAGTACTTGTAGTAGCTGGGCAGGGGCAGGCGAGGGCGCGATTAAATGAGGAACGCTCGGTTAGGTGGCAATTTCATGCAGTTGAAACATAACATATAACGCTCTGTAGAATAAGTCTTGTTACTATGCGATACGATATGTTCAATGATGTAATCACTAAAATAGTGATCTGTTTTAGATGTTAAAATCTAGAATATAATAATGGAATAAAAAAGCTAAGGGATTATCTGCCTGTATGTTTTTTTTTGCTTGGTGCAATAATAACCACGGATACAATTGTATAAATACTTGGTCCATTTTTCTCAACACTAATCAAAATCAATAATTAATTGAAGTAATTGACAAATCAATCCTCAATGTGTCAATTACTTCAGCCGATTAAAAGTGAGCATTTAAGCCATTGTTACACAATACGGCAGGGCGGGCTGGTGACAATAATGTAAAAATATATCAGTATAATATAAACCTGGCTTTTTAAAAAATAGAACTAACTACTTACCTGGTTCGCAATATTCATAAACGTAGTTACATCGAATAATTAAATTTGTTAAGCGTCGGGGAAAGGTCGCCGGCACTCTCTCCCTCCCCCCGCTCCCCTCGCACGCACGACCGATATCCCCCCGCTTCACTTGATTCCTCCGTTAACTGAGCCTCGCAATTTATACTACAAAGGGCGTACCTTACAAGACCTGTCACTAAAGTAACCGATCTATTTTATTCGGAGCCTTTCGGCTGGGAACACCTCGACCTACATCACACGGCTGCGACTAGATTAAAGCACCTCATTCCCGACCTGGCGCTAGGGAAAGTGTCTCTTGTTGGGTCGTGATAGAGTCTCCGAGAGAGGGCGTCGGGTTCCTGACTATTACCAGTTCGTCATGCTGTCATCGTGTAATTAAGTTAACCCCGTGACACTCCCCCCCCCCTCCATCCCTCTCCCCTCCGCCCCCGCCCCCGCTTTACCTTATGGCGTCTTCGTGGAGTTGCCACGTAGCAGACGGTAGACATATTACTAATTACTAACAATTGCTGTAAGTAGCAGTTATAAAATTATATTCGGCATTCCCCTTATTAGCTTTCTACCAAATTATATTTTAAATACATTATATCCACATATATAATATGTCCACAGGCTATGTTTGAAATACAATAAAAGTTACAGAAGTTACAGACAAAATTACCTAACTTGTATGATAATGTTTCAGATAATATTGACCTTTAGAGAGCACCAATTGATACGGCCAGTACACTTTATGTATCAAAAGGTATTATGATAGTCACGACAATTAAAATACTCGTAGACGATATATGCTCAGTTGATAGGTTCGATGTCCATGTAGGTAGCTGACCGCCGCGCGCCGGGTATTGGGTATCAAGTCAAGTATAATTCGCAGAGCTACATCTGTTAGCGAGTTGATCTGCCGTCGATCGGCTGCCAGCGGCCGGCCCGCATCCCGCACCCAGCCTTGCAAGAACTCAATTAATGACTATTGATAATTACAGTTTAGTTTTAGAACCATCCTTCAAAGATAGTTTTTATCTGTTCACTGAATAGATCAATTGTTAATCTCTTCTACATCTTTAACACTAATTGAAAAACCAGAAAAGACAGCTGAAAAGTAAGAAGAATGGGACATTTATTATAGAATATACATGTAATAATCATCATACTAACTTTGCTAGTAGCAGTTACACAAAGGCATTGTATTTGCTTGCGGGGGTGTCTTATGACATAAGTATGCGGCGTAGAACACCATTAGCCCCGTTTGTTACTTTAGGGTCGACATAACTCGATGAAGGACGTATTCGAAGCCTGTGAGTTAGGCAACATATGAAGCTGACTATGATATCTGATGACAAAGTTTCAATGCCTTCGGCCCTCGCATTAAATACATCCTCTCATTAAACTTGGCAGGGCTAACGGAATTCATTAGTTGAGCCATGTTGACTGCAAACATTAAGTTATGATTGCCTTTTCAAACAAAATATTTGATGTAAAAATTAACTTAAAGAATCATATAGACACAAATTTTAGCAGTGGTAGCCTCGTGGTAGCCTCGGTAGGCAAGAACGGCCTTGAACGTAAGGGGTGCAAGTTCAAATCCCAGGCCCGCACCTCTGAGATAATTTTCATGTGCGAATGTCATTTTCAACAATGATTCACTTGCTGAACGGTGAAGGAAAACATCGTGAAGAAACCTGCACGTCTGTAGAAAGGCGTGTGAAGTTCACCAACCCGCACTGGGCCAGCGTGGTGGACTATGCCCCAAATCTCCCTCGTATTGAGGGGGAATGTGCCCGGTATAATGGCAATAGGCTCGCCCCCTATTACATTGGGACCAAAATACATCGGCGAAGAGTGGGTGCACTACAGTGCACCTCTGCCTACCCCTTCGGGGAATACAGGCTTTATGATGTAGTATATATTATATTATTTATTTAATCCACTTACCTTCGTGTTTTATTATGGTGCCTATAATCTAAATAATATTGTTAGTATTACTTAGCTTAGACAGCGACTTGGTCGAGTGGTTTGAGCGTAGCGTAGGTACGCCGCTCGGCTCACTGCATCAGGTGCTTGCTAGTTCGATTCCTGCCGGTGGCAAATTTTGAAAAATATCCTTTCGGAATTCCTGTGGTCCGGTTGTAACTGGTATCGCCCCAGTCTATTATACCAATTGTACAAGCTTTGGCATCATACGATGAGTATTTGTTGTCTTGTCTAGCGATATTTATTCATTTCGGTTTGAAACACAATGTTCGCCCTGTCTGAAGTGTAGGTACCTACAGATGTATCTCCAACAGGACTAGTTGTGATGCGACACGTCCGGCTGCGTGCAGTGACCGGCACATTTGGATAGTGTGTGTTTCCGGTGCGCACATAGGTACACCGAAAAAGCCTGTATGTAGCTATTTTGTATTCTCTAAGTAGTTCTCTATTAATTTACACTTCTCTCGAGGAGCGGATTTCTTGAGAGGCAAAATCAATGAGCTATTATTATTATTAGATATCGACGATATCATTAAATGATTATAAGCATTTTGCAATGATAATAATTATACACCTTCTGTCGCTAACTAGAAACCCCAATAATTGGTTATTTGATTAAACTTCCTCTCGGAGAACAGATTGGGCTCGGCCGTAATTTCTTGAAAAACACTTTAGCTAAAATATTATGTAGGTAAGTAAGTATCCAGTAGTTGTAGCATGTATAGACATATGTCACGGAATATCTTGATGTTGTCTTTTTCTAGGGAAATGAAATTAGACAGAGAGCGAGCGAGCAAAACCGTGACAAAGGTCTTGTCTTGACATGCGTGCTTACCCCACAGATCAGCACATTAAATTTTAGAAGTTTATATACAAATACAAACATAATAATATGCTTATACGTTTTTATTTGTATGGACACATTCAACACTTTGTTTAAAAATATTGAACCGCAGGAAACCCATAATAATGCCCATTGCGCTCCATAAACAGCGTGCGCATGAAGAATGTGTACCTGTGCCTGTTCCTGTACCTGTACGTGCCGCGGTCCATCACGCGCGCGGCTCATACGTCACCCTATACCTACTAGCGGCGGATTTAACGACGCATCGCGTCATTCGCTAATTTATTGTTATGTCACAAAAAGTCAACTTTCCCGCCAGTCCGTGTCGACATGCGAGATAAAAGCAAACGGACACATTGACCATTTTATTGGAAAAGAGAACAAAATGGATATTTTGATTCTGTTTCTAAAAGTAACACACAATTAGATTTTAATTAAAAATGATGCGTTTGTGATCGACAGTATCACACGCGCACAGTCCATAGTTGGAAACTATTTTTTGAGAAGAGCGACAAACCAACACACTTTTCCCCACATCGAGTCGCGTGGACACATAACTTGATGCACCCGCCTGGATATACCATTGATTGGCGACTACATGCCGTGATAATTCATCCAGTTTCCATGAATACAGAAAGTAACGTTCAAAAGAAATAATTTATAAGGACGCAGTTACCATTACGCTTCACTTTTAAGAGAACCAGTACCGCAAGTGACAGAACCAGCCCGTAAAATTTAAGCAAACTAGATTTGTGTTTGTGAAAATAGTGCAAGCTATTTGATACGGCACATGAGTGCGTGCGGTCCCGCTGTGAGCGACGGACGTACGGATTTGATTTGATTGGATTATGCAGGTACCGGTCATGGAGTACGATACAAAAAGAAAACTATTTCCAGTATTATTAGAACAAACATTACTCCCTATATAAATCGATTGGGTGAACATTAAAAACAAAAAGCTTTAGCACAGCCAATTAACTAAGAAATTACGGAGAAACTTGAAGGATAATTTCTTTGACAACTTTTATAGGCTAAACGACGCGTTTTCTTTCGTGTCACAAATCCGTAGCGAGTGTACTGCGGAGCTACTGTACTGAAACTTCAAACAGAGATTACAGGATCTTCAATTGAGGAAAAGCTGACAGGAGACAAATATGATATAACTTTCGCGAAATGTATTGGGTACAGTCTGTAACTCGATAAACTTTCAATGATTTTGTCTACAATTGGAAGTTATACGGTATTCCGTTGGAATCTGTCAAGTTTGTACTATAGTTATCCAATAATGTAATCTTAGATTAGGTTACCTATCGAATCAGTCTGGTGAATAATGTTGATATTGATTACTTACATATCTATAAATTCAACCAATAGCTTTGAACAATACCTTTTTAATATCATATGATAAATCTCATTGCAACAACTATCATAACTCAAATCCTTTCACAATGCATTCTTCAAATTCATAATGATCTCAAACATAATAATCGTAGTTCTTACTTATGCGGCTAGAACATTATAAAACATTTAACACTCAGTTTAAGTTAAGGGTATATGTCACATCTTCCGATGCACCATTCCATGTCTCATAGATTGTCATTGGACTGCTATGATTTACATGCAGAGCCGGGACAAGCTATATTGCCTGCACAGCGGCAATCATTGCCATATATAACTAAACAATATTTGAAATACTCAAGCGCACAATCATGGTGAAATTTCAATGTCAACATCACGTACCTGACGCCGCGCCGTACAGTCGGTACAAGGGGTTTGGCACATAAATAGGCTACCCTGTTATTTGTCGCAGCACTGTGCTTGCCGTCTCAGACACGCGACCGGCTGGAGCTCGTTACAAGTTATAACAATGTTTTATTTCTTGTACAAATTCATTGTCGGAATAAATCGCGGCCGTAAAACAACGAGTGTCACTTTTAATTGTTCGGGGAGCACATTTAGCGGCACTAGGGCGCGGGAAAGTTATGGATATTGCCCTCAATATTATACAAAAAAAATACATGCTGAGCGTTTTCGAGGCACATTTGAAAGTAATAGCGGTTAGTAAATGTTTAGAGCTCAAAACTTTATTTTCTTGCATACACTTAACTTGATGTTTCATTTTCATTGTTTTAACAGTGTTTGTAATATTCTCTTTGTTATATTATTCCACATTACATTTTAGTATTCATTGTATGCTCTATTTGCTCTATTTTATTATAAGGACTATACTTCTACTAAGTAATCCTTTATAGAACTTAATCGAGAAAGGTGGCATTTAGTCAAAATATACGAAGAGTGGAATGTAACACCTTGAATGATCCGACTTCCAATAGGTACTTAGATATTTTTTCAACAGATGCGATACCTCCCACAGAGATTATCCCGGAGCCTGCGGGCTCTCTCCACGGAGCGGTCAAGTGGTCGGGGATAGAATAATAACGGCGGCCAGTGCGACCCCTCGCCTGCTAGATGCGTCTTCGGGGACGATAACGTGATAGGGTCCGACAGAACCCGAGGAGAATGTTTCGGCCGCACGATTCAAACTTACTGAGATACACTTAGAAATATGTATGTTTTTCTTTATTAGGATATAACGGCGATAAGACGTGAACATTAAGGCAATATCGCCGGGAACAAACAAATCCTGTGAGTACGCTCTGGAAATATGGAAACAAACTACTATAACCCTGTTAGATAACAGATACATAACCCGCCGCTGCGTACGTGTAGCCTGAAACATAGCGGTACTATTATGTACTATTACTAAATAACTATACCAATTACGTTTACAATAACAAGCCAAAAAAATCAATTTGTTACACAAACTAGTACAAAAACTATGATATGCATTACATACATTATAAGATAAAAGTTGATCGCGATCCTAAGACAGAATACACGGCGAAGAAGGGTAACATATACTTACTTTTATATTCATACAGAGAATTATGTAGGTATTGTAATATTCATAGGGTCTTTGCTTAAAGTCCCTGCCCAGCGCTGGGGTTGGGGCTCCGGGGACGGCGCTATTGACATTCCTAAATAGATTTAAAGATGGATTCTGAAGAATGATAAATTGACCTTGGAATTGACTTTAATTTTCCAAGCTCTCGGGATTATGGAAATATTAAAAATCTTTTACTATTTTTAACCGACTTCAAAAAGGAGAAGGTTCTCAATTCGACCCGTATGTTTTTTTTTTATGTATGTTACCGCATATCTCCGGCGTCTGTCGAAGGATTTCGAAAAAAAAATTGAGGTTTGCTAGGGAATTCTTCAAGGTTGGTCCCGTTTCCAAAATATTATCAGAAATCTAACCCCTTGGGGGTGAAATGGGGGGTCACATAATTTCAATAAAATATTTTTTGATTGACTTGAAACTTTGTATATGTATTTTACATACAAAATAAAGAAACACGTCTTCCAGGAATTTTGAAAGAAAAAATATGTAGGGGGTGAAATGGGGGGTGAGGTAGGGTGTTTTCTTTTTTGGCTGTAAAGTTTTACTTTTTTAGGGCTGTTATAAGGTGATAATATTTGCAAATTTTCAACGATTATTGACACTAAAAATCGTGAAAAAAAAATATTTTTAACAAAAAACAAAAACCGACTTCAAAAACCTAGGTGCACTAAAGAGCTAAAAATAACCTTACAATTCATTACAATTGGAGTCGGTGCCAATCAACGTCGAACAAGGCAAATACACACATGAATTGGCACCGACTCCAATTGTAATGAATTGTAAGGTTATTTGTAGCTCTTTAGTGCACCTAGGTTTTTGAAGTCGGTTTTTGCTTTTTGTTAAAAATAATTTTACAACCATCTAATAGCCATTTTTATGACGAGCTAAGTGAGATTGATTATATGTATTTTTAATTGATTAAGTGTACCTAAATAATATAATTTATAGATTTAACGTACGTATTTATAGATCTTACGTCAAATTTTATCGAGGAATATTTTGACTAGATATATTATATTTCGTAGTTAAATTTCGCTTCATATAATCTTTATCCTTCATTACTAGCGTCGTAACCTTTGTTACCGGAGGGTAATTTGAGTAATAAATGTAGTCAGTCCACAGGCTGGCCACACTGACACAGGGACGGGCCTGTTCCTCAGGTTCCACTGCCCAACTCGTCCCCGCCGTGTGTAGTATGCGTCACACCTGTCGGAGAACCATTAAATATTACTTATGAGTGTTGTTGCCACTCTTGAAGTTTACACGCGTTCCTGTGAATTAACTAGGTAGGTACCGCTTTGAAGGAGGTCTAAAAATAAAATAGCCCTAAAACTGCCAGTATCGTGCCGCCATCCCATCTTTATGTTATATTTAAAGGCCAACACAAAAAATTAATTACTTCACGGAACTTTGTGAATACACGGCCGCGACCTTCGCGTACTAATTATTAATGTCGGCCGCCGTCAAACGCCAAACAACTGAACCCTTGACAGAATGAAAAATGTCTCCGGCCGCAAGTTATTAAAAATTCAATTAATTTCACTTTGAATGGGAACGCTTTAATATGCGATAGTGACGAGTCACGGTGGGAGCGCGCAGCCTCCCCACCACCACAACCTCCACCACCACTACGATAAGAAACAATACGCTTTTGTGTGAGGTTAAGTTTAGAGCAACATTACGTACACGGCCGCGACGCACCGCGGCTCGCCATCCCGCGCCGACCGCGCGACTCTATTCCTCGAGATAATGACACCGTCCCACAATCCCACCACGCTATAATGCCAATGAATTTCAATGAATGAAGTGTTTTGACACAGTATTTTTCCGAAAGCGGAACATTGAACGAATAAAAGCAATACCGTTTTAGTTAAATGGCTTAACCAACGGCTTAAATAACAACACTAGCAGAACAGCTTCAAAAATAAATCTGAAAACTTCTAAACCAATAATATGTAGTCGGCTCACATCTTAGAAAGTAGATAGGTACGTAAATAAAATTTCAAGTGAATAAAGGAGTTAACAGAACTCGTTTTGGCCAAAATAGTGAACGCTTGTTCACTTGTCATATTATAAGCTAAGCCTAGGACTATTACCTTCAAAGAACACTTTATCAATAGAACCGCATCATCACGGCCCTTCATAAATGAGTAATTCTAATACATTGGTGAAAAAACGGAGCGTGCCTGAAACCCGCGTCTATCCGAGCCAACAATCGATCATCAATCAGAAAGTTTGCCGCCGACAAAATGGGGGCGCAGTTGTCGCGCGGGCAGGCGAGCGGTGCCGGGTTCATAATAATCAATCAACAAATTATGTTGTTACACGTGACACCTGGCGCGCTGGCGGCCCTCGCGGTACAGGCTGTTTACACTAAGCTTACGCTTCATTATAATAAGAGGCCACCATTTAATTTATTTCATAATCCACCTCTATTTATGATTACCATTTGAAGCATCATAAATATTTACTACAACTGCGTAAGTACTCGTTATGTAGATAGATAAGCCAGTCTTCGTCAGGTATTATTAGTTTTTATTGAATTTCACAAAAGTTAGAAAATAATATACTACACATCCTCGCGCCTCGTAGTTTGACCACCTAAAAACCTCACTTAGCTACTAATATACCTAAGCGTTTGACCAAACTGGTAGCAGTTTGGTCAAACGCTTATGTTAGTATTAGTAGTATAGTAACCGTAGGGTTTTACATCGTCACGCCTGTATTCCCCGAAGGGATAGGCAGAGGTGCACTGCAGTGCGCCCACACTTCGCCGATGTATTTTGGTAACCGGGCCATAGTCCACCACGCGCGCTGGCCCATTGCGGGTTGGTGACTCGCACCTTACACCTTTCTATAGACGTGCAGGTTTCCTCACGATATTTTCCTTTACTGCTACAGTTAAAGAGCATATTTTAATCCGTAAATCCTTTTTCAAGACTTGCCAAGTCACATGAGGTGAAGTAGATTCAGATAAAGAGATAACTTCACGTGGCTTAGCGGCAATTAGGGCGTATCCGTACCCAGGACAGCTGCCCCGCCGCCGCCGCCCACGATGAACTCGCTCCAAATTCGATTCCCAACCTCTACTCGGCGTAATCCTTTCATATCGCCAACGAGATTATGAAGTTCTGAAAGCGTTTTTAACACAGAGTAATAGATGTGAGTGCCGGGTGCGGGGTGCGGGAACCGGGGCCAGGTCCCGCAGCTCAACACAATCTAATTTTGACGCCCGCCGTTGCTTTTAGTACAAAATGACGCATTTATGTTTTTAATTTAGCCGCGACCGGCCGCTGCCGCAAGGAAGGCACCTTCCAAGACTCGTGTCTCGCATTATCGTGCTTTTGTTCGGGCTTTTCGTGTGCTCACCCCCTCAGCGTCGGCTTCTAGTGTGCTAAAGTAATTCATAATATTGGGATATTACAAGCTGTAACCGACAACGGAGGAAATAAGATTAGCTCATGTTAGCAACGCCCACGTTAATCGACTTGTCGAGTACAAGTCGGTCTCAAGTGTTTTGATAATACATTGCAATCTTTGTGGGTATAGTAAAGTAACTAGCTACTGAATGCCAGTCACCATTTTAATTTAGTTATTTACGGTTATGAGTAACCTGTCCATTCTTAATAAACGAACGCGGAAACAATTCGCGGATCTCTGATTACAATCGGCTGCAATTACCGCGGGGTTCCGTCGCGGGTTCGTTAGGACGCGCCTCAGGTCACAGAACCTTCCATTTTACTCCACTGTTAGTGAACTGCCGCTCCCGGTGGTTGCGGACATTTTTAACCCAGGGTTTTAATTGAGTTCACAAAGTTTTGGAACGTAGTTAGTTCCGGGTCAGTCGTAAAGTCACCTTCTTTACTTACTCTAACAATTTCAATAAAGTCGCCATAACGCTAACTACATTTAACTATGTACAGTACTATCATACATCTAAGATGGTGTAAGTATCGAGAGTGAACAATTATTAAATTGATTGTACCTATCACTATTATCCATCTACCGAAAAACATCTGCTGGTGCGCATACTTCGATGTCCATTATAGACGTTACGTTGCTTGGCCATTAGTTTGCACTTGCTCATTGCGATGCGGTGACGACTTAGAGATAAATAAACGTATCCAACTGTTTAGAATCACCCAGCCGATCAAAATCGAGTGCAGATCCGGCGCGAGGCACTCACAAGATCTGAACACTGCGGGCAGCTTATCCCCGGGGGCTCGGCTCAAGGAGGCAGACTAGACGCTGGAGGAGATGCGAGAGATGTCACTATGCTTGGATTTATAGGTGCACTACAACGTCAAGTTAAGAATAAAACATAAATGATTATAAAACATATGAGTTCAAAATGATTTAATTGGTGAGGGCGTCGTATGTTGGCGCGGCTTTACATTGATTTGGGAGCAGGTACGTAAAATTTGTCTTTTCAACAAGGTATTTATGCTTTGATTGGATAATCGCGAACGGAGCCGCAAAACGACTGTTGCGCTTGCAGCGGACAATAAGTACCCTAATCTATCAATATTTACATGGAAAATTTCAGTCAAGCATGGCTCCATATTTGAAGGCGGTAACGTCAATTTCAGCGTAAGTAATTTGGCGCATGTTGATTGATAGGAGCGAGGTGATTCCACTCACGCGACAGCCCCGACCCCTCGCTGTGTCCTCACCATCGAAAACTTTCTGATTAATGGATCATTACTGCCGACACTTACCTAGGTAGTCACGATACATACTTAATTATTTTATGACAATCTACAGCGAATGACTGTAAAGATGTAAGTAATTATTGGTAGGTAAGTACGTAGTGTTTAATATATTGGGGTGCTAAAATATTGTTTCTTCTTCCATTACCCCCTAGTGACTGCTTCTATATGTATCATTACACATATTACAGGATGTATCAGCAGGCCGAATCAAAACCTACTCGGTAAGGGACTATACCTAACTATCATAGTAGTTATTTATGTTACATAATATTCCCAGTGTGAAAGGAGACGGATACGCTTTCATACATTCTTGGGCCCAGTTGTACAAATATGAGAGTGGTGTCAATTAAGAGCTTATAGATTATCAAACCATCTCCGAAAATTTTGCTGATCTTGGCTGTCTGAGAGCAGAATTATTAGAGATTTAGTAAAAGTGTGGTTATTCAACAAAGTGACAACAACCTAGATACTAAACAGCTGATTTTTTAACTGTGATTGTTATTTTGTTTTAATATACAGTTTTGGTGTTAATTCAACCACTTTAGTGTATTTCAATATATTAAAATGAATACAATTATGTGCTTAATCATTAATAACACAATTTGTTTTTGAGCTACCGAACGTGCTCACTCTGTCTGGTGCGCGCGGTCGTTCGGAAACTCGTCCGTCGACATTTTGTGGAGCGTTCGGAAACCCGGACGCCACACAGTTATTTACTATATTAATTGTAGTTTTTTTTATTGTTAATTATTACAATGTATTTATTCATTTTGATTGAATCAATCAAGTATTTTATGTTCAATTGTTTAAATCATTCACAGTAATCGATCATTGTAATCGATACTCTATTTCTTCAGTGAAATAAACTTATTTTTATGATTTCTCGTCTCCCGGATAGTGAATTGAGCTGATTTTTTAATATTTTGAATCAGAAAAAAATACCGCTTTTTTTAAACCATATCTCAACTTATTACAATTGGGCCCAGAGATCCCCGTCTCCTTTGGTACCCAGAGACGGCAACTAAATATTAAAATAAAAATAACCTCGCGCACACGAGGCTTCCGTATCTAAACTGTGAAAGCACCAACAATTATTCTAACGAAAAGATAAACTGGATGGAGCGACAAACTTAACTTTGCCGTTGGTATACAGGTGTCTCCATACAAAGTAACTACAAAATAAGTTTGTAATCGCAAAAAAAACATTTTCTAACAATTGTCGTTTAAATTTACAGTTGTCGGATTTTTCCCTTTGTGCTATAAGAACTTGCTTCCCGCGTACCCTATAGGTTTTTTATAATCTTGTGCAAGTGTCTAAAAATGCAACATAAACCGCCGTATCTTTTGATTGCGTTAACCTAGAAGTTATTTTTTAGGGCAAGGTACCGAAGACATAAGTCTCTGTTATAAATTTCAACTTGATGCCTTCACGCTTTTCTGAGAAAAAGGGTCTTGACAGACAGACGGACAACAAAGTGATCCTATAAGGGTTCCGTTTTTTCTTTTTTAGGTACGGAATCCTAAAAACACTTACCCACATGAAAATTTCGTTCAAAACTCGAGTGTTTAAAAGATATTGAACTTTGCGGCAAGTACAATACAAAAATAGGACCTACGTTTGAAATTCAAACTTTGAATTGATCAAACATTTATACCACTCATTTGTATACCTACCTTATACTTGGTATCCATGCATATGTGAAAGTAATATTTATACCGCTCATTTGTATACCTACCTTATACTTGGTATCCATGCATATGTGAAAGTAATATTTAGTTGTTTAAATATCACAAATATATTATGTAGATTAGTAGATATGTAGGTACCTAACAAAATGCAACGAATAACCTCGTTTCTATATTGCCAGAAAACATTTTTCGTCTAGTTATGTACAAGATGAGTTCAGAACATGACTGAAATAAAACTATAATTTTGTAGGCAGCCATACTATTTTTCTAGTATTTCTAACAATTTAAAAGAAAAATGATGAAAAAATCATACAAAAATATCAATTTTAAATAAACAACATTTAATTTTAAATTTTACATATCGAACGCGAGTACAGAAGCAAGCGAGTACACAAGCCTGAATCGCGCTATCAAAGTTTTAATGCCTGTTTGTATAAATAGAAAAATTGATGCCAATGAATCGGGGGTCATTCGCCTCAAGGGAAGCCAGTTTCGCCAAGCTGGTTGAAATTGGCGGTCATTCAGATGTACATCCTAATGTATAACTCAGCAGTCAATCCGATAACATTGTGTCAACGATGGAAATCCCGCCCTCTGTTCTCAGAGTATTAATACCTAAGAGGAGGATGCAAAGACCTCACGGTTAACTCGACCCCCCTTTTGTGGCTATTTTAGATTTTTATGATGAGTCTTATTAAACACCGCACTATTGTTTCGCGCCGCAGATGAGGGAGGGCTTCTGCGCGCCCTCCGTGACTCGTCATTATTATTTAAATATAAATTAATTGAATTTTTAATAACTTGCGGCCGGAGACATATTTCATTCTGTCAAGGGTTCAGTTGTCCGCCGTTCAACGGTCGCTGAAATTAATATTTTGTGTTGAAGAACTCTTTGTATGCAAGCCGCCATTCAAAGTCTTCCATTGCGAAGTGATTTATTTTGTGGTGGCTTTTAACTTGTTTATTAAACTCGAGCAACGAGGGCAAAATATGAGGTCGGACGTTTAAACAGTACGGTCTGGTTCTAATAGTAAGTACAAAAAATAACTTAAGTAATTATTTTTTATCAATGTTTGTTATTTTAATTTTAACCGACTTTAAAAAGGAGGAGGATTTGACCCGTATTAGTATTAGATTTTTTTATGTAAGTACGTTATATGTAGTATAGTAAGCCCGTACTGCGATAACTGCATAAAGTACATATTAGCACGTAATAAGATAAGTAATTATACGGGGGTACTAGTATATAAGATAGCCACTCCATAGTGGAGTTAGATTAGTAGATAGCTAGCCATAAGAAGTTTACAATGTTAGTTAATGTTCGACGTAAATAATAAATAAAATGTAACAAAGAAGACACGTGACTTTGCCTACACCACCATACCAATACCCCAAAGTGCATATTTATATTGCATATCGCATTATCTCCGGCATTTGTAGACGGTAGTTCTAATTTTTTTGTGATGTAAGCTAGATAATTCTTCAAGGCTAGTCCCATTTTAAAAATACATATTATCAGAAATCAACCCGCTTATGGGTGAAATAGGGGGATGAAGATGACTCAATTTCAAATATTTTATTTGATTAATTTCAAACTTACTACCTATATTTATTTTTTGTTAAGAATATTTTTTATCGTTACGACATGTGCCCCTTCGGGGAATACCAGCAGCGTGATGATGTGGTATCTACATGCCCTGCTTACACTTTTCCTGTTATTTCCTCATTGGTTCCGATACTCTCCCTTGTGTCGGACTCACTGAGGAAGAATGTTTTCAAAAATGTTCTTTCATTTTCATCTGCATTTTTTTAACAGTAATGGGAATTTTGGTTGGGCGACTTGGTCCGATTCTAACTTATTTAAATCTGTCTACAAACCATTAACAAGTGACTCGTGACTCGCGCACGAAGGGTTCCGTACCATTATCTATAAAAACAGCAAAAAAATCACGTTTGTTGTATGGGAGCCCCCTAAAATATTTATTTTATTCAGTTTTTTAGTATTTGTTGTTGTAGCGGCAACAGAAATACATCATCTGTGAAAATTTCAACTCTCTAACTATCACGGTTCATGAGATACAGCCTGGTGACAGACGGACGGACGGACAGCGAAGTCTTAGTAATAGGGTTCCGATTTTACCCTTTGGGTACAGAACCCTAAAAAGGTAATTTTCTGAACAAAGCTGTTCACCAAAAATACAATAGTGGATCATTAGTTTTATATCAAGTACCATTATAGTAGGTACAATTTTTAATCTTTTTAGGATTCCGTACCCAGGGGGTAAAAGGGGACCCTATTATTAACACTCCGCTGTCCGTCCGTCTATCTGTCATCTGTCACCAGGTTGTAACTCGTGAACCGTGATGGTAAGATAGTTGAAGGATTTATCCGCCATCTTTATCACTGTCATCATTCATTTTTATTTATTATGTGTATTTATTGAATTTGTCCTTGCTATTAATTACCTACTTGACATTGGCGAAATAAATACTCGCTCTAGTCGCAGGTGAAGCCATTTCTCATCTTATTCCAATTAAATTTCATCATTACACTCATTTCGTAAAAAAATATAATAAGATAGTTGAAATGATGTTGACAGATAATATATTTCTGTTGCCGCTATAACAACAAATAGGCACTAAAAAACAGAATAAAATAAATATTTAAGCTCCTCCCATACAACAAACGTGATTATTTTACTCGATATTGATAACAGCAACAGGTAGACGCTTGAAATATTCACAGAATATTGAGTTATATTAGTCACTTTAAAAATAAATAATTTTAATATATTAAAATAAAATAAATATTTAAGGGGGGCTCCCATTCAACAGACATGTTTTTTCCGTTTTTATAGATAATGTTACGGAACCCATCGTGCGCGAGTCCGACTCGCACTTGGCCGGTTGTTTTATATTCTATAGCTTGTAGTTACGGATAAAGAGAAATATCTGCGCCCGCTACTCCGTTCGCGTCAATAATATGTCAACAACAGCGCCACCTTACTATATCTAGAAACCATCCAGATAACCCAATAAGTATTAAAAACAAATCATCTAAATAGGTCAAGATGTTTAACGAGATGAAATATTACGAACAAACGCACACTTGAGTTTTACATAATATAAAGATTGTCGGTTATTGATAATTACATTTTTAAATATACTTAAATAATGTATCTATTTTCATATGGACCTACATATGAAAATAGATACATTTAAAAATGTAAAAAACAGGCATCTGGAACAGGGTCTTAGTTACCGGTGGTTAGGACTCCAGAGACAGGAACATCCTCACAATGTACACAGTCTCCAGAAGTACCTAATGCCTTTTAAATCTGTCCCTTGATCCAGCTACCTAACGCGAGCCTCTTTAGGTGTTAGTCGAGGCTCTTGACAAATAAGCCATGGAAACGACTATCGGTACTAATGATTGCCACGTCAATGTTCCACATGTCGATAACCTCGTAAGAAGAGATCAAGATACTTGCTTTTTTCATAGATTATTAGGTACTAACTATGTATGACTACAATAGTTATAAGTTGACTACTACACTCAGCCTTACAGTAAGTAATATTCACATGTAATAGGTTATTAAATAAAGTTTATTCATTCAGTAACAGTATAATTTTAACAGTATAATCTTTAAAACCTTGTACAACTTCAACGCTCGTTCGTTCTTATTTCTAATTATAATAAGTTATCTACTTATAAAAGTTAACGGTAGGTAGGTAATTATGAGTCAGCGCGCCACATTTCGGCGGTTACTTGGTAGACGTGAGTAAACAAGACGAATAAGTGTGGCGAATAGCGTGTGGTTAGGCGGTGGGTAGGAGACGGCAGGATCTTGTATCCTCCGGGGCGCAATACTTCAACTCTCGTGTGTGCGAGCGCAGCGCGCTCAACTATAAATAGTAGCTAGGACCACGATCTCCATCTTTTAACGTTCTCTTATCAGTTTCGTTTTATTTATGGTATCTGTGGTGTGAGAAAGACCGGACACGTTTACGTACTGTGGGTGCCTAAATCTATGTAATAAATATCGTGCTCGCTCTTAGCCGCGTTCGGTCAGCCGCCTATAGTTTGTTTAGTCCTAAAGCTTGACTGACATCGATTACAGAGATAATAAACATTTTTGAATTATTCTTAGCATCAGGATTTAAATGTCGATTGCACCTGTCTCGATTGTCCCCTTGTAGTAATTACCCTCTGTGGCCATTGCACATGTCTCAATTCCCACCGAACACAGTTTACCCTGATATAGGTACCCACTTATTAATAACTGTAATTATCAATTATCGAAGTCCGTAAACGAATAATAATGTCACAGTGAATCACAAATTAGTCTCCTGACACTTATTTACATAAAAATAATACACACTGGTTGGTAATGAATGGAGTATCAAAGTCAAAGTTAAATCATTTATTCTGTATAGGCCCTATGGGGGCACTTACAAATTGTCAAGTTTACATTTTTTTTCTTATATTCTACTATGCTACCACCGGATCGAAACGCGATCTCAACTGAGAAGATCCGGCAAGAAACTCAGTGGGCTGATCATTTTTTAAATCGCCAAAACTTATCGCTCGGAGGGAGGGCGCTACTACGGCATCTCGATCAAATTGAATGGCGAGATGTTATTGATTCAGGCAGAACGCCCCGCTCAGGAAGGTTTCTCGTGTATTTAGGCGCTTATTAACGTCTTTCAGTAGTAGACTAGTAGACCGGCTCGTTGATATACATATCGGTATCGCTGGAAGGTGGATTAACTATTAGTTGGTTAGTTCGTTAAGTACGTGTTAATACCGTTATGTTTAGAGTATTATACGATAAGCCGAACACTCGGCTTGTTTCAGAGCTCAGCAACGAGTCGCTAACACGACTTACCTACGCATTTCTCATAGCGTAAGTTAGTAGATTAAATAATCAATATATTTTACTTTATATTATGTTAGTATTTTATTATCGAATGTATACTGTTTCCATAGACATTTATCATGATTTCTTTTCAAATTAGTTATTGATCAGGTTTTTAACCGACTTCCAAAAAGGAGGAGGTTCTCAAGGGAGGAGTTATGATCCGATTTACGTGATTCTTTTTTTGTTTGATGCGCAATAGATGCCATTTGGTCCCATAAAAATTTAAAATTGTCCGGCCAAGCAGTTTTCATTTTATGAACATTTTTATGTTTATTATGATCATTATTTACGTGGATGATGTAGTTGTATACGGCTTTTTAAAGAGTTTTAATTTAGGTTGATTATTAGTTTTGGTTTAATACGGATTGTTAACAAACATCGAAACTTACCCCCAAAGGAGTGGAAAGGGAGGGGTGTGTGGGGGGATTTTTTTTTGGTAGGAAATATTTACTTTTTTAGGGTTGTTATGAGGTGATAATAATTGCATATTTTCAACGATTGTTGACATTAAACAGCGTGAAAAAAAAAATTACACCTAGGTTTTTGAAGTCGGTTTTTGTTTTTTGTTAAAAATTTATTTATAGCAAAATGTTCTTGGATGAAAATATTACTCATAAAAAAATAATGTAGGAGTGTTATTCAAATAATTTCGTTTCTGAATTGACAGTAACACAAAAGGAGATGCCGTCTCCTCCTCCCCGGCCAACATGTCGACCTGCATCTAATCTATCAGTCATGAAGGGTTAATTAGCCGGCCCTCGGAGCCGGGCTTCGCGGGATCACAATTACACGCGCCCGCATTCACCGGATCCAAAAATATATTATGAGCCCAGAGCGGGCTGTATCCGCTTCACACACCGTTTCGGGTAGTGACCCTTATAACGGGTATATTGCAACTGTTGCTAGGTAATACATGAAGAGATTCATTAGCTGGTCCGCTAGTCTGGATTTGCCGGCCGGTGTCGGAATGATCCGGGAGATAGAGCACGATGACGTTGATTGCGATAAGTCAGGTCTGACGAGCGATGGGTAAGTCATTTCAGCGCCTGGACACTTTTTATTTGATCATTAAGTACGTAACTCATAACACGTAAGTGGTTCACGTAATTAGAGAAAGTAGGTAGATACTTCGCTTAACAAATGACACCCTCGACGTCACTCGACGAGTACCTTTAGGAGAGCTCGCCTACTACTTAAATACCCATTATCGATTACTCTGTAATTTTCTGAATCAAACAAAGTTAATTACGAAACTTTGAAAAGTAGTTACACCTTATTTGAGCATAAACTGTCACAAACTTCAACCGAAAGTATTAGCAATTACTTAAACATGATTTAGTCCGGTCCGCTGGCATTGAGAACTTTCCTCTCATAAATACTATGAAACGGCGGGAACGAGTTCGGCAAAGCCCTCTAATTAAAAGTGTTGTATGATGTTTACCTTTCAAACTTTGCTACCTACTACACGAAAGTTCTTAAAACTTTTCTAGTTAATGAAAGAACATTGAGTATGTTGAATACCTAGTTTAGGAGCATTACAACCATTGAATAATCAACTAACAAAAATCTCAATTCTGAAACAATAGCATCAATTTATGAACTTATAACTTATATTAATAATGAAGACCCTTCCTTTTCTGTCCTAGCCAAGTATACTGGACTGTGTGAAAAAAGTTATAGCTAAAGGATTTTTTTTTTTTTTTTTAATTTTAAGATTTGACGTAGTCGATTCGGACCGACTACATTTTATTATCGGTCATATAAGCACAAAAGTTTAATACGAATAAATATTAAACATTATTTATTTATTAACATTGTGAAAACCAATTTTATATTTATTTTTAAACAGTTGCATACTTTTTGGGCTAAAATCTATGGTTTCTATAGTAATAGTAATTTCAGATTCGAAAATTTTTACTGTTATTTACGTGGTACGAATGGCTTGTGGGGCGAAACGTACACTTGTACAGTGGGCTGCTCCTCACTGGACAACATGGTATTGTAATCTGATACTTATTTGAATTGTTTCGTACTGCACTACTTTCGGGGATAAAAGAGAGGAGGAGAAGAGGAGTACTTAGAGCAAAGTCCTACTCTAGCATCAATGTTACTACCAGCATCCACAATAAACTATAACAGAGGTGACCATAATTCCCGCAGGGCGGACCATGTGTGTTAAGTACCGGCCCAGTGGGGATATCATATCAGTTCCATAGAGACACACATTGCCGGTGTGACCGCAGCTAATCCACGGAACATCACATCAGAGTAGCGTGGCGGGCGGTGGGCAGCGGTCGGCGGAGCGGGTGATTGAGAATCAAACCAATATTTAGAGGCAAAAGCGTGTTGGAAGTATGATGACAGCCTGCATCTATAAGCACAGCAATTCAGTGCCCCCACAGAGACAGGTGGCCTTCAAATGTTTACAAATTCGTGATGCATAATAAAGTTTATTAACAAAATGTATAGGATTTATTGTGGTAATTGTTTACATCGATCGCGTATCGTTCCACTCCAAACCGCCCTAAAAAGAGCGGGCCCTTACTTTCATACGTTGATATAATTGTTTATTCATTTCGACTGCATTAAAGGGAATTTGTGGCGTCGCTATAAAGCTACGGGTTGGAAGTGGGAGGTGGTCGGGGAGGGGGGCCACGGCGCGCCAATAAAGCGTTATTGCTAAAAATTGCTTTTAAATGTTTCAGATTTAAAGAAAGGAGCTTTATTTTTTGCGAGGGAGTTTTTCTGTATTATTTTCTGTTCGCATTACGAGTGTCTTATTGTTATATTGGTGGCCGCCCGCACCGTGTGGAGCTCGCCTTTTGTGTTGTTGGTGCACTTGGTATTTTGCTCTTTTGATTTTTTCCATTTTGAATTATGTTATTTCTAAGCAATGTTGTTTAATATTTTTTATTGTTAAATATTTAAGTACCTATGTTAGGAAATAAGACGAATAAAAAGGACACGTGTTAATAATATCGCTTCTGTTTTGTCTCCCGTTTGTAAGATTTTTTGTCATCAATTTTGTATATTCAAGGTCCTTACTTAAAACCCACGTACCGAGTAAGCCATCAGGCAGTTTGTGCGGCGCGCGGCACGCAGCGGGTGCGTGATGATGAAGGTGTTTAATAACAGGAAGGCAGGCATGATGGCGGCGCGAAGATCAACCGAAATTATGTACTACGGAAATTATGACTGCTTTATGATTCATATTGGCCAATTCCCAAGCGATGCCCAGACTTCAATTCAATTACATTGTGACAAATTTCATTTTATATTTGGTTTTTATCGTCGGAATCCCTTCTTATGTTAAAAGACTCAGGGCATATTGTGTTTGCTTATCTAAAATGTATATGAACATGTAGTTTGGTAATAAACACTGTTTATATAGCTTAAATAATATCAGCGTTGTACAAACTTAAATAGCTGATATGAAGATAGCGTCAACGGCGTCTCTTAGCCTAATTTAGTAGCGTTCTATTTACCTAACCCCGATTCGCTTCCCCGCATTGTATGGGTAAATTGGCCCAATAATTCGTGGCAGCTAATCAACGGCGCTCGGTGTTGCTGCTGTGTAAACATCGCGATATATCTCCTGAGATTTCTACCAACCTGGTACAATTGGCGCATAACTCTTTTACGGGAACCTCTTAGTGGGTATCTTGTGCTGCCAAAATGAGAAGAAATTAACAAGTTAATTTATCTTTATAATTATATTATTATCTCGACGGCATTCCAAAAAATGTTTTATAAGTGTATGGATAGTGTGTGTTAACCCAGTCAGCAGCTAGCAACTCGTAATTTAAATTATGTACGTTTAGGCAATTATAATAATTAAAATGTATAAGTAGGTACCTAGTGGTATAATTATTAGTTATTCCTCTCCCTTGCCCCCTTCCCCTGCCCCCCTCCTTCCTGCGTAGATATCCTCATTTTGATTATTGTCGGCAGGTGGATGCCCTAGTTATCGGCACGTTCAGATTGTAATTCAAATGTCTGTAAATGATCACAATTTAACATGTACCTACATTTATTAAGGAATGAAGATTTATTTTAATCATTGTGCAATGTACCTACGAATCTACATTCTAAAATACATGGCAAGGTAGTTTTTGATGCGATGATTTAATTTATTTTTTCTTTAAGTCTTTAGTTTTCTTTAAAATGTAGGTAAGTAGTTGCGTAATAACAATTTTATTTGGATTGTGTTCAAACTAGCTTTTTTACATAGTCGTTGATAAATGGAGGATGTAAATCTCTCGCGGGACTCGTGGTTGCGTAAATATTACGCAGCTACTTTAATTTATGTACCCTTATATTTCAAACTACAAAAAGCAAAATGGTAAGTAATTTTTTCGGTATTTAAATTTATTAAAACTGAAGAACCAAAGCTATTAGATAGTTTTAATATTCAACATGTTTGTTAAATAATAACTTGGCCTGTGTAAAGGCACGACAACCTCATTTGTGAACTCATTTGATAAATTTACTGTTTTCCGAATTGTTCCTTTACTTGTGCTATAAGACCTTGCTTCTTGCCAAATCTCATGATTCTAGGTTAACAAGAAGTACCCTATAGGTTTTTGATTTCCATGCAAATGCCTACTGAAAATGCAACACAAACCGCCGTATGTTTTGATTTCGTTAATTTAGAAGTTTGATTTTTTAGAGCTCCAAGGGACCGCAGAATTATGTATTCGTTATAAATTTCGAGTTGATACCTTCACGCGTTGCTGAGAAAACGGTCTTGACAGACAGACAGACAGATAGACAGACGGACAGCAGCTGTGCATGTTCGCGGTGAGTGGTGTACACCCTGTCGCCACCCTGTACAACACGAGTGTCGAGCTCAACCAGTTACCAGTTATCGGGAAGGAAACGTAGAACAGTAGTCTTATAATCACGCACTATACCTACCAATGAAATATATTTGTGGCAACAGTTAGCAACACCAGTGTGATGGCGGCCCATTACGATGGCTAGGGGCGATTGACAACACCGTAATAGAACTTACGAAACCTTAGTATAGTGAGTGAGATTATGTAGCGTTATTTAGTTATTTTAGAACAATATTGTATATTAGAACCGTAAAAATATATAGAACATGTTTTACAATGAATCCTCCTTTCAACGTGCAATTTATTTCATGTCACAGTGATTGCGTACACATACATTACATTTTTATTCGAACATTATTTTGTTTTAACTTCACATAAAGTGCTTTTATTTTTTCATAACGATATCATGTAGCGCTTCGCACGAAACTTTCGAAATAAACACATTTTTGTATAAAATGCAAATGGAAAACTAAATTCATGAAATTTGTGATTTATTAACACAACGGGCGTTCATTGTAACTGAATAAATAACACTGATAGAATGTGTGTGTGGTTTAGTTCTGTAAATTTCTAATTTATTGCAGGTTTTTATTCATATAACCTTTGAATAAATAGGAATGTCTAATAATAAAGTGCTTGGGAAGATTTATGAAAAGAAGTTTAGTGTGGAACATGGGTGTTATGCTATGTTTATCGACAAAAGGATGTCCAACATTTTATGGACTAGAACTTGAGACCCAGCAACCCTAGTTTTGCCGTTAAACGTATTACAATCTAATCCAAATCGAGCGGCCGGTTCTAGCTCACGTCCGCAGACGCTCCTGCGACATGCCTCCCATTAACACGCCTTTGTTAATTCCCTGTGAGATGATAAATCCAGGAATCGTATGCACTCGCAGCTCCCAGCTCGCTGCATTGTGCTCGGTGCTTGGAGCTATTCGAACGATATTACGGTTGGCAGCAGGACGCTTGGAACTCGGAATAGATGTGATTTTACGGTGACTGACTATCTTCTGAAATTTGCAAATTTAATTGACCAACTTGGAACAATATTGCTGCCTGCCTTGTTCAACATTCATTCATTTGAACATTTGTTTTCTATTTAAGAATAGTCATTACATTAAAATTATAGTGGTTCTACTTTGATGTCAATTTTAATCAAAGCACTTCAACTTGTCGCAGATTTAAAACTCTAAATTCAGGAGCTTCTTATTTTATACCCCCAGAACTCGGCGCACCTTTATACATTCATACAGAAAAATGCACAAGAAAACAATAACTGTCCAAGCGATCTTTCTGTTGTTTTGACTCAGTTGATGATGTAATTTTAAATTCAGGTATAAAAGGCAAAGTCTTGAGGCACACCCGTCCCCATATTTGCTTAAACTTAAGGATTCTGCATACGTAACGCTCGTGGTATTTGCCGGGAGCGGCAGTATTGGCTGAAAGCAATCAATAGGTCCCGACGACGTGTAGTTCTGACTATGTCTCAATAGTTGTCAATAAGACTGTTAATTAATTATAAATTAACTGTTTACGGATTTTGAAGTGTCCTAATATTTACATTCAAAACATTTTAATGCTACTTTAGTCTGGATTAGTTTACTGATTATACTAATGTCATGTTTTCAATCAACTACATACTCAATGTGAGAAGTTTGGATCTTCTATCTAGGTACTAATAAGACAAGATTGTTGGTAATTCAAATTAAGTAACTAAAGCCCTGCCATACAGATAACAACCAAATAATAATGAGGTATGTGCGCTAAGCCCGCTCCCCGGGTTCCCGCAGTCCCTCCAGGTTCACGTGTCAATTGGTCAGAGGTCGCCGCTGAAACGCGGAACTTTTAATTGAGTTAGCACAAACAACAGTTCGCGTGAATTAGACTGGGTGATGTGTTGGCTTTTCGCAGGCGCGCGATACATTCACTGCAGCCCAATTGTTAGCGAGTTGCGACCGGTAGCTGTTTGTTCTGCTAAAAACTTTATTATTGTGTCGGTATGGACTTTTGAGAAAAACCAGTACCGACCGCGTTGTTCCTCGTATGAATACTGAAACAGAATCAAATCGGCACACACGTGATGTATGAAGACCAGTAAGCTGACAGGTCTTTCATTTAAAACCTTAACTTTTCGTACTTCATAATCCATTTTCAAAAGAAATAAGAAAGGTCTAGCCGCGCAGCTCGAGATTTACAATTAACATTTAGATATAAGCGACACCGCTAGCCGGGCGGGTTGACTCAGAGTGAAGAGAAGGTGCCACCACTCAAGATAATATTTAGAGAGCACTAAGATAAACACAACACTTCATTTATTAACGTTAAAATGAATACTTGAGTTTGCTCGAGAGTTCATTAATGAATTAAGTTTGAAATTGTAACTCTGTAAACGCATGTAGAGCTATGTAGTAGTTATAATATTTAGTCAGATGTTTAATTAGTTATGTGAGGATGAGGATCATGCAAATAATGGAATTAAGTTTCGCAACAGCAAATACAAAGTGGCGAGGAGAGTTGGGTCAACTCTACAAGCATCTACAAGATAGTATTAGGATATTAAGTAGTGGTTCGCGCATCCTTACAGCCGGCACTGAGCGGCGCTCGACGGCCTGCAGTGGCATTCCACAGATATCAATCACTGGTGTCAGCTCACACACCGTTAATCGCTTCTAAAGTATATTTGTTCCCCTACTTCCGGTCTTTTGTTTTCTACCTATTGGGCGTGAATACCGTGACCACGCCAGACTCTATACATTAGGTAGAATTAGATAAAAAATCTGATTCAGTAAGAAAAAGTAAATTTAATTTAATACATTTAAAAAAACGTAGTGTAACCAGAATGAATCCCGATGCCGTCATTGAGTGGTGTCAACGACCTGCCTTAATCCCAGTGATTCATCTACCCCGACTAAGCTATGACTTGTCAAATCGTAACTTAATCAGTAGATTGGATCTGATCCAGATTTGCTTGAGATTTAAACTAAGCTTCAGAAGCACTAGTAATTGGGGCGGACCCTAACAATAATTATAGGTATGAAACTTGGAGGTATTACCTTAAGTAGAAGGCTTCACATTGCTTAAGATATTGTTGTGACATTAATAAAGGGTAAGTAATCGTTAGATGAATCAGTTGATTTTAGGTGAATTAGTTTATTTTATAAACTGTGTGCTAAAATGTAAGAAGCTAATATCTTGAGAATATACGGTGTGCTTGACTACAATGTTTTTTGATTTGCAAAAATATGTCGCACGATAATGATCATCAAAATATTTCATCAAACCCTACAATAATGATCCACAATGGAGACGACACAACGTCTCTCTTCACGGCTGCTCATTATATTTTCCGCAAAAAATGAGCCACAAAGGAGAACCCTTAAAAATCATACAGCAAACAAGAGGATATAATAAAATGTGGGCAAAATAAAAAGGCCTTATTGAAACCGCGCAGTATCGGGTGACGGCAATTAGCCGGTCCGGCGGGAGTGCGGGCCGGACTGGCCCTGTCCGGCGGGGCCGCGGGCCGGACCGGCCTCTCATTTGTATTCAGTGCGGGGCAGCGGCTCTCATGTGTACCTACATTAGAGCACATGACGCGGATTGAACGACAACAACAGGGATCGATGTTTTAGTGATGAGAGGAGCGATTAATAAGTTTTCTAAAACAAACCAGTACCAAACCATGCCTCTGGTAGGGCGCATACTTCTGGCGCTAAATATCAGATCAGCAAAGCGATAAATCTCTAAATTACATTTTAGTTATTTAGGCAAGTATATACATGGTGTATCAGAAGTCCGAAATAATACTTGGGGTACATATAAGGTAGCTCATATGTGGATGCTTAGTGAAAACAGTTTATACGTAACTATCATAGTTTCGGAGTTATATACCTTTGAACATACGTCACAGGTATCGTGTACAGACCTTTGGATACATCCATAACTCTATTTGGCAGTGTAAACTACACTTATGAGGGGCTACTACCAATATTCACAAAACAGAATACGCAAATTTTACATAGGACTCGAGATATAACGAGATATAGATATTGACGACGAAAAAAAAGTTGGGAAAACATGGGCGAATTTCGATCAATTTTTTATACCATACAGTTGTATACCCGATACGGACGCTTAAGTATTATTTCGGACTTCTGAAACACCCTGTAGATAGGTGTAATTGTTTTTTAACAAAACTCTAGAAGCCTGGTATATCTAGACAATATTGTCATCGCCCCTATCCCTAAGTCCTTAGCCTCCGGTTCCACTAAGTGGCGCATCACAAACAGTTTATTGAGGGATGGTCGGCGAGCCCGGCGCGGCGGCTACTTGCCACCACAACGACCGACTTACTGAACTTCCGCTCCACTTGGGTAAACATTTGTCGTCAAAACGCTCATATCAACTCCCATTTATCGACCGTTTGGGGTTTAACAAGCTTCATTACAGAACAAACTAAATTAACTTTTATAAATTTTATTTTTACAAGCATTCTTGCGCCGATAGCATATTGCGATTTAGAGGAGTTCAAGTCGATTTCAAAGAAATAGATTGGTTCTACGTAATGACTTTAAAGAATAATGTCTACACCTATTTTTCTGTAAGCGATTTGTCGAGGTGTCCGATGCCATATTTTTATTCTGAAATTCGTGGAGCAAAGTTCTGTAGCGCGGCTTCCCGGCGCGCTCGCAGATAAATAACAGGTAAGCCGCGGAGTTAGAGCCGGTACGAGCCAGTTCCGAGCCGGAGCACGCCGAGTGGAGCTTCACTTTATTGGGGGGCGAAATGTTACGAAAAAGTTAGTATTTGAGAACAGGATTTCACGCACTAACTTCGCTGATTTTCAAGCAGTAATATGTCCATGACGAGAAACTGCTTGATGCTTCTTCCGTGGTTAGTAGTTAGTTCACTCAGCGGAAAAGATCGTGGCGGTATTTTTTCATCCTTTGTTTACAGCGTTTACGAAATAAAGAAAAATAATTAATTCTAGCCGACTAAACATTAGTCCCTTTTCCCTTATCATGTGCCGGCTTATTTATATCCTGCCCTTCGCTTTACACATCCCGTTGTCGTTAGGTCTCGACCTCACGACACAGGCCAACAAAGCCCTTAATAATGTCAGCAAAAACAATACAGGAAATTCGCCGCGACCAGTTTACGCGATGCGAAGGATAAACTTTTTTGTTGACCCTCCGTCTTTGAGGGAGCTTTAACTGAAGTTTAGTCTGACAGGGGATGATGAAATAGTGCGACTAGAAAATCCAAAGTTGCATTAGTTTCTATAAAATTACGGGCAAAACACGTAGTCCTTTTATATATTGTCATGTTGAATGAAACCCCTTTGGAAAAAACACAAAATCTTGAACCCCAACGATCTAAAAGCGTTCTTGGGCAAGTTCCATCCGAGTGCGAGATGTAATCGGTAACTCATATGGTGTGAGTCCCCGAAAATAATCGTAGGTTTCATTTAAACTTTCCTCTTTAACGTCGTGACAAATCGAAACCTCTATACTGCCCGATCTTATCTACTACCTATTAAAGTTTAATAATCAGACAAAAAATAAAATAAAATAAATGAATTATCATTGTAACTTCGCTTGAATCTTGCTCTTGCATCGTCTGGCATAAATAATTACAGTGGGATCTCGTAATAAAATGCAGGCAGTTCCCGCCCGCGCCACGAGGCACGATGCACGAGCCACGAGCCACGGTTGGTTCAACAATCGTTTACAAAAGTGTATTCACAGTTGGCGGGGTGTTTTCGTTTATAAGTAAACAGTTTCTTCAAAGGCAACGAAGCCTTTTGACTCCAAAGTTATTCACATTGCTTCTATTTGAATGAATGTGGATTATTTTGTTAATTTGGCGAATGAATGGAAATGGCTAATACATTTTATAGTTATTTTTCATTACCGTTGTGCTTATTTTGAGCGCAATGTTGAAACAACAAAGGAGGGGTTGGATACAATAGACAATGATTCAAACGGCACGCATGTAACAGAGACATGTCCAGAAATTGCCAACTAGTTACCTAAGCCTATGCCATGTTATATTATTTTACAAGCTTTCATAACACACGTACATATGGACCTCGTCATACAAACTGTGTTTCTATTTAGGTAAGTAGTTTTTTTTCAATCGCATTTCTTTCAAATTGTAAACAAAAAACAAACTTCCCTGTCGCTCAGGCCACGGAGTCCTCGGTGCGGTACACAATGGCCGACGCCGGTGTAAACAAGACTGTTGTTTGGAATAGAACTTGTGACGTGAGACTGCTGCTGTTTTACCTAAACGAAGCAGAGAGTAGAAGGCACACATAATAATGAAGTAAATATATACAAAAGTACACGAGTGTAAATTTCAGGAGATTAAATTACAGGCCAGTATTATTGAGCCTTTCTTCTAGAAATCTCGTGCTGTGGAGACTGCATGCTAAAGATTGATTTAATAAAAATATTTCCAGTATTGTGTCTAAGATTGTTGATGATATTAGATGCTACTATTTATAATTGACCAATTTGAAAAAAAATTGCCACGCAGGTATCGGGGTAGCCTTCAGAGATTAATTTATAAGATGTACTTATTTAGACATTTATTTAGATGTATATTATTAGAAAGAGTAGAGCAGTGGTTGTCTCATCTCAACTAGATGGCGCTACTTTCTTACAAAGCTGGGTTCAGTGAGCATCTGATCCTCGCGTGGCAAGTAAACAGTTCGCGTTCAAAGCGTCTGCAGCGGCTCCGGGCGCAGCGGGACGTGGCGCAAAGACCCCGCATTCATATACCTTTTATTTGACGGAGACGTATGTCTGTGTTGATTTGTGTTTATGTTTATTTAAGAATAATGTGTGCATTAATGTGAATTTACTGAAGACGTTTCAGTTTTGTAAGATCTTCTGTATTTATTACGCAAACTTTAAATATAAATTGACGTAAATTTAATGGTTAAATAGTTCCTTTAAAATTGGCTGTGCTAAAATTGCTAAAATACCCAGCTATAAGACTCGCGTATAGTATATAAATTACGGCACTAATTAATCGCATGTTGTTTCTGTGTTGTACACAATGGATCGGATGCATTACAATCGAGTCCGCTATCCATGTTACCGCTCCATTGCATTCCACTTCCGACATCGTTAAATTAAATTTACAGTTTTCAATTAGTGTCTGTACCATGGATTATGTACGAATTCAAATAATGATATAATAATAAAAAAGGTATCTTTTCTGTTAAACATTTCTCCTAGTCATCTATTACAGTTTGAATTTAATTTTCTAATAAAAGCCTCCATTGAATTTAAACACGTCACGTCAGTCTCAGTCAGCCACAACTAATGACCTTGCGGAGCGAGCCGAGGCCGCGGGACGCGAACACAAACTAATTTAATTGATGTAAGTAACTATAGAGCCGTAGAGACGGTTATAAATCGATCGATTCTGTGCTACACTATACATTTATTGTTCCAATGGCAGAGGGTTTTGAATTGACTATCAGTACACACATTTAAATATACTAATTTAAAGTTTGACTATAGAGGAATCATGTAGTTCTACAACTAAAATTATAACTCGGCTGCTAGTTATTTTAAGTCCTGTTCAATTATTTGAAACATTATAATTATTAATTAAATTCATACTAAAATATGATAGTGAATTGCGTATGGTAACGATCAATACAGTATTCTAAACGCTCACACAACACTCAATAAGCAGTCACACTACAATTCGTTTATAATATTAGTACAGTAAAACATACAAAACGAATACCAACTTTGTATTCTCATTCTCTTCGTTCACTTATTATGCACCAACCTCTCACTCCGCATTATATCTATAAATTCCCATACCTCCACATAGTTCCCTACACACATATACACACTCACACTCACCAACACACACACATACACACTCACACTCACCTACACACTCACAATTACTATTAAGCTTAATTCAATATTGTTAATCTTTTTCGTAAATCTTTTGAATTTTAATTTAAGTTTATTTTGTAACTATCAATAATTAACCGAGTTTTGGAGGAGCGAGGACTTCCACTACAAGTATTTTCATACTTACCGGAAGTTCTTAACCTACAGTTTTAAGGTATATTGTTAAAGAAAATAAACTTATTTTATTTTTTTATTTATGTATTATATACGGTGTAAGCTGATGTTTGGTGAGTACAGGCTCAAAGAAGGGTCAACAAAAACTTGATTCCCCGTCAATCGTCCCCGGGGAGGGTCAGTTCTTACGTCCACTGCGAGGAGACGCCGCCGCGAATTTCCTGTATTGTTTTTGCTAACATTATTGAAGGCTTTGCCGTATGTAAGCTGCGCTCTAGTGGATATAGGGCAGAGGGTTCGGAGAAGGTTTTGTTGTACTTAACTGATACCGAACAGAACATATTTTATTATTGTCCGCTTACCTATTTTACATTGAAAAGGATAATATTTAGCTACGTTGTTCACATACAATAACTACAGAAAGGATTAGAATAAATAACAGTCAACCCTTAATTCAGTAGACAAACTTCCAAAATATACCTAGTCAAAACTACAATAAATATGAAAGGTATATAAAACTTCCACAGCTATAATTGGAGCATCATACGGGAGCAGAGTATTATCTTTAATCATAGCTTAAAGACACTTCCACAGGAACTTTCTAACTTTTTCAGTCTGAAAATTTTAAACTTTAAATTGTGGCGGGCGTTCATACAGACGCCTTAATGACTGAAGTATTTAATTCATTGACTGAAACTTTCGCAACCAGTTTGCGCGTTACGTCAGGGGCACTACTCTAATTCCCTCTAGTTGTAGGTATCACAAAATTCAGTGCACTGTAACGGTAACACTTCAACTCACTTTTGGTCGAAGCACTGTAAAACGATTCTTCCAAATTATTTGTATTACTGTGTCAATACGGTGACTGCGACCGGTCTTTCTCGAGAAAAAAATACTTATCAATTTGAACTCAAAAATGTTGAAGTTGCGTATCAGAGTAGACCCCTGAATATTTGCTGAAAGTCGTTATTGTCGCCTTAGCACCCAGTTCGACAGTTACAGGCGTTACGCTGAAACTAATGACACGCTCATCCGGTAACTTGAAATTCAAGTTGGAAGCTTTCATTACGTTCCGAAACGATCCATCTTTGGGCTGATTAACATTTAAACATTCTTGTTCATTATTACCTAGAAACATCGGGTCGCGCCTCTCGGTGAAGTTTTCAAATGGCGGTGACGTAACAAACGTCCTGCCCTATGGGCCTTACCTCGGGATTCCCTTATTTAGTGATGGTTATCACGTCATTGGCACCAAAAGCCACGTCCGTTTGTCAGGCACCACAGGTAATAGATTTGGTCCCCACACAATCTCATCACCGAGGCGATTCCCCGCGCGCATTCCGATATTTACACCGCCAGCACACTTGATACCGCCCCCCCTCTTATCATAGTTGTAACCGGGTGACGAGAGGGGGTCGACGGTCACAGGTGAGGGACCAAGGTATGCCGGTTGCTGTATTTGAATAGAATAAATAAAAGCTGATGTATTTCGTGAAAATTTCACTCAACGAACCGACTCACGACGTTATTACACGATCGTGTTAGTACGTACAAATGTTATTTCGTATGATATTGTTCGAATCATTCTTATTTATTTAGCATTGTATCAAGTGTTTTTGTGATGATAGAACCTTTATTACTATCGGCTATTCGTCTTCGGTAACTAATGATGAGTAGGTACTCATTGAATGTGCTTACGAAACATGTTTTCTTAGATATAAAAATATTATATACAATCTGACTGAACAAATATAAAGTAATGAAATTATCAGGATTATTAAAATGGAACATCAGGATTATTATAGTAATATACTATCAAAACTTTGACTGAAACACTGAAAACGCGTGTATCACGCACTATTTTCGGTTTCACGCAAAATCAATTTAAAACCTAACTGATATAGTAATGTATGACTAATGTATTTAGACTACGGTTTAGGAGGTTACTGATACAAAAATGTTACTACAGTATCAATAACTTCTTACAAGATAAACTCTAGCTAGGTTAATATTATTATTTAAACTAAAATAATTATAATAATTTTACTCCATTTATCTTAGAAAATCTTTGTACACCATATGATATGGAAAAACATGATGGATCTGACACTAATTTTAATAACATCAATGTGCAAGCTATTGTATATTTGAACCTACCCGTGTTTTGTGCAAATAAAAATATTGTATTGTATTGTATAATTCTAGGGTACATTATTGAAATGGAATAATACTATTGCGTAAAAAATATATTTATTATAATATATGTACTTACTTCATATGACTACTTTATATAAGTAAAATTATCAGTTTAAAGATAAAGATAAAGATACGTTTATTTGTAAAACATGTGTACATATAACAATACATGGTAAAAATAAAAGTTTGTCTCAACATGTTTGACCAAGTGGTGTACAAATATCAATATTATAATTAACTTATTAAATGTAATCAAATAATATTTTATGTCAAAGGTAAGCAATATATAAAACATTAAATCAAATTAATATAAATAAGGATACAACATTCATAATCAAAATAAAATAAGTACAATGTTACATGTTATAATTGGTAAAAAAAAAAATTAATATCATGTTTAAAAATTAAATAAATGAAAAAAACAAAAAATGTCATATATATTTATCATTAAGAAATTCATCGACATTGTAATAGCATTTGTTAGTCAGCAGCTTTTTTAGTGATTTTTTAAATGACTCTAGATTCAACATTTTAATGTCCTTTGGTATCTTATTATATATCAGTGGAGCTCTACACACAACACTTTTATGCAGCAATGCTGTTTTAGAGGGATGTACGCACAGTCTATCTTTGTCACGTCGATTTTTTCTACCATTGTCTGATAATCGGGGAAATAAGTGGAGGTTGTTTCTAACAAATAAGGCGATTTCCATTATCTACAGTGACGGTAATGACAGAATTTTATGCCGAATAAATAATGGCTTACAGCTTTCTGTACTTGGAATACCAAACATTGCACGCAAGCAACGCTTTTGCATTTTAAATATAATTTCTTTGTTAGTGGAGTTTGCCCAAAAAATTATGCCATATCTTAAAAGAGATTCTACAAGACCATAATACGCCGATAGTAATGCATCAGTGTTTATAGTTGAAGCGAGTTTATATAATGCATATGATAGACTACTTACTCTTTTGCATAATGAGTCAAAGTGTTGTTTCCAATTTAGTCTACTGTCTATAATTAATCCAAGGAATCTGGCAGTAGTGACCTCATTTATTGTATAATTGTCATAAACCAGATTTATATTTAATGGGTTTTCTTTTCGTTGGTCAAAGTGCATTATATTAGTTTTATTTAAATTTATTTTTAAATTGTTATTGTCAAGCCATGAAATTATAGATGTCAACGTATTATTATTTTTTTTTTTTTTTTATTTTATTTATTTATTAAAAACAAGTAAGGCTTACAGAGAAGTCTCCAACGCACCAAACATGTTAGATATTAGTATAATTAGAATTTAAAAGAACATAAAGTAAGTAAACAGATCAGAAAATGCATAGAAGTCACATAATCATTAAATTGCATAAATTCAATGTTAGTTTAAAAAATAAAAAAAATAATTATATAACAAATTCAAAGTCAGCAAGAAAGTCAATTATCATTAAAAATTATCATTAAAAAAACACATTATTACAATATTTAGATGCCTCCGAACAGAGAGCACCGAGACTATCTGCAAATAGGTCCATGTGGTGATAGTGCGCAAGCATGTCCGCGATGAGGCACAGCGCGCGCACTGTTGGCGCATTGGCCGCATGCTTAGTGCGTGTGACCGGCCGGGCCAGCAGCCGCGGCCTGCGGCGGGGCGCCACCGTTCCATGGGCATCCCGCGGGATATGGCTAGGAACCAGTAGGTCTACTCTCTCCAGCGTCAGTGGGCTATCTATTTTGTGATGAACGGCTAATAGGTAATGCTTAATAAGAAGCATTTTCCTCCTGAACATCAATGTGTCAAGATCTACCATGCCAGCAACAAAAAGAGATGGATACAAGAATGGATAGTAGCCGTAGGTTTTCTTAAATAACCAGCGAGCAAACTTACGTTGTATTTTTTCTAGCATTACCGCATATTTCTGCTCATAGGGATCCCAGATTAGAGCACCATATTCGAGCTTACTACGAACATACGCACTGTACAACACCCTCGCCACTGTCATGCTTTTAAATTCTGAAGCAGTCCTTATAACAAAGCCTAAAATTTTGCTGGATGCTTTACATGTCTCAGTTATATGTTTATGAAAGTCTAACTTGTCATCTAGTGTTATTCCTAAATCACGAATGTCATGTACTTTTTCCAATGGAACGTCAGATAACTTGTAATCAGATACAATGGGATAACGTTTGCGAGAAAAAGTAATAGTTTTACATTTGGTTGTGTTGAACGGCAAGCGATTAGAACAACTCCACTGAGACACTGCGTCAATATCCGCTTGAAGAGCTTCATTGCATGAAGTATTAGCGATACCAAGATATAACTTCAGGTCATCGGCGAATAATAGACACTTAGCAGTCTGTACAGTACTAGGCAGATCATTAATCATGATTAAGAAAAGCGTAGGTCCTAGGGTACTTCCCTGACTAACCCCAGACCTGGTGTAGTAGTCACTAGACTCAAAGCCATTGATTTTGACGAATTGACGGCGATTCTTGAGATAACTTGCAAAAAAACTTAGCAACTTAGGTGTAAACCCTACTATCGCCAACTTACGCAGCAGTATATCATTATCTACCAGATCGAAGGCCTTTTTAAAGTCAAAATAGGCCGCATCAACCTGAGATCCTGCATCAAGTTCGTTAAACACGTAGTCCACTAGCATGATTAAATTTGTGGTAGTCGACCGAGCCCTACGAAAACCGTGCTGGCTATCATGAAGCGAACCACTAATTTGGCGACTGATGTGGCGATTCAGAATAGCTTCAAATATCTTAGCTAGGACTGACAGCACCGCAATCGGCCTATATGAGGAAACGTCAGCTTCCGTCAGTTTCCCCTTCGGTACTGGCGTCACTCTAGAGACTTTCCAGCAGTCAGGGTACCGCGAGTGAGTCAAACAGAGATTGTAGAGGTGTAGTAGTGGACCAGTAAATATTAGGAAACAATCCTTTAGCAAAAATACGGGGATACCATCGGGACCTATGGCCGTTCGTGATTTAAGGTGCCTTACAGCAATTTCTATGTCACTTTCTACTACTTTTTCGACCATAACGGCATTCTCGTTCTCATGCAAATAAGCAGCTCGTACAGCGTCAGCCATATCTAATGTTGGTTCCTCCTCATGGAATACTGAGCTAAAGTATTGTGCAAATGCATCAGCAGCAGCCTGCCCAAATACATTATAATCGTCATATTTATAAGTATCTATGCGTTGCCTAGTCTTCCGTTTATCTTTTACATATTCCCAAAAGGCTACTGGTTCGTCTTTTATTTTCGTTTCCATGTTATTTATGTAATGTTTATACGCATCACTAATTAAATTTTTGACGTGCCATCTGTAGTACTTGAATAGTTCTTTATTAAATAGCTTACCCTCGATTTTGTACTTTTTTAAGTTGAAATATTTTAGTTTTAAGTTAGAAACTATCTCTGCTGTATACCATTTTGGATAAATTCTTATTAAGTCAGATGGTGAATGCCTCTTTAGAGGCACACTTTGGTTTATAGCATCATACAATTTGGAATAAAATAAATTAACTGCTGGGTCTACTTCCACCATTTCAAGCACGTCAGACCAATTTATAGTAGCCAAGGTGGTGTACAATGTCATAAAATCAGCTTTGCGCCAGTTCCAGTCCAAACAAGCGCGAGACGATGGAACGCAGGGATTCACGAGCGGTGGCGCCACACCACAAACTATTTCTAGCGTTATGTCGAGCGGAGGATGGTATGCGTCAGCTGGCACTAAAGGCTCACCGATGGAAACTGTAACCTGATCAAGATTACCCAGTATGAGGTCTAACATACCACCACTAGTATTCATGATACCATTATACTGACGAAGTCCACAATATTCTAGAAACATATCAAAATACATTTTAACATTGACACTACAAGAATTTAAGTTAAAGTCTCCTAAAATTATTACATTTGAGTCAGGATAGGCACATATTACATTTTCAATGCACGCTAATACACTCAGGTACTGATCGTCATTATAATTAGGGGGCAAGTATGTTACACAAAACAATGTCATTACATTTCCCCTTTTGACAATTGCAAATACCAATTCTTTATCTAGCGTCAGACCATCGACATCTGTAATTTGACGGTACGAATAACAGTCACGTATCGCAAGTAAGACTCCTCCCCATCCAGCGTCCCCGGTGCGATCTTTACGAATGACCGAGTATTGGGGAGGGAAAAGCTCACCATCAGACACAGAACTGGTTAAAAATGTTTCGGTTAAAGCAATTATATCATATTCGCATTCAGATACATGATTATAAAATAGCGAGGTTTTTGAACGCAAGCCACGCACGTTCTGATAAAAACAATGCACATGCTTATTTGTACGCCTACTGCATATTCTTTTGATTGGAACGAAAGTTCTGCCGCCAAGGTTTAATACATATGTCAACGGCCCAATTATTAGGTGACATAATAACTTCTGATAACTTCGTTGGAACCCCGAGCTTAAAAGAAGCATAGCTACCCCGTGCTTTAAGAGCCTCAACAGTGCAGTGATCCCCCGCACAGATGGTATTCAGATGGGCCTTCACTTGATCCACCGTTGTTCCTTCTTTAACATAATACAAATGCAGATGTCTCTTTCTTTCGGCCGCCAACAAGTTTGTAGTACCAGGTACAGCTGTGCCGTGAAGTACATCCGACAAGGCGACACGAGGACGCTTCCGCCTTACTTCAGTCCAATCACTATCCGCCTCCCTGACTTCAGACTCCTCCAAAAGGTCCGTTGGGACGGGGGCCGCAGGCTCGTTAACGTTAAGAGAGGACTGCCGGCTAGTAGTTGGGTCTGCCACACTCGATGGTACAGTGGTCTTAATAAGTCTCACATTTTTTTTCACAGAAACGTCGGTGTTCTTTTTGTTTTCCTGTGATGACGAGTGGCGCCGGACGCTAGAAGATGGTACACGCGTGGTTTGTGCACGAGGCATAAATAATTTATCATTAACTTGTTCTGTTTTACTCGTCAGTTTTAGCAATATAGATGACATAATATCTTTAATCTTTAATATGTTCTATGCCCGTAGCATGTTCCTGCGACTCGTCATATATTTGCTGGATTACAGATAATGGTCCAGCTAAGCTAGCATGCAATTCCTCTCTTATAATTTCTCTTAGAGTGGCAGGGTCCCTGCAAATACAGCCATATGATTTTTGTCCCCTGCGTCTAGTAATATTATCGAATTCAAGCTCATTCGTAGAATGATCCATGATAGATTTTTATGTATTTTATATCTTCTTTTTAAAAAAACCTAAATTATACTAGCAATTTAGGATGGATTCGAACTCGGTATTTTGGAGTCACGACGTGTCGTTCTTCTAAACGCGCTATCCAAACATTACAAATGAGTTCCAAATATTAGATATGTTTGATGCAGGTATACTTTTGATACTGCTTTATCGACAAACATATAGTTCATATTTTTGTTACTAGATGTCACTAATCACCACAGTTGTCGCAGATTCAAATTAAATAAAAAACGGTCCACTTGTATAAAAAATTGAGAAATTATTAGAAATTGTCACTTAATGTTCACATAATCAGAATTTAATTTGTACTACTGATTAATCACTCCCTTATTTAGTTATTACTGCACTGTTCCACTATTTATTTGCTTAAAAACGTCACTGTTAGATGCACACTTTTATATTTGATATTACAATAATTCTTTAGCAGATCTTTATGCTAACAATGTCACTTATTATTTGACTGCTATGCTTTAATTCCGCACCGAAATAATATCAAATATTGGCTAATTTATATTTTTAAGACTAATTAATGTGAAGACGTTTATATTAACTGTGTTTACTCGATGGTGGCGCCATCTCAGGCTTTCTTTTTTATGTCAAAATCATATTGATTAGCATCCTTGCATGCAATAGTTATGGTACTATCATCGGCAAATAAGGTCATCGGTTGAGTAATAGCATTTGGCATGTCATTAATGTAGACGATAAACAAAAGTGGGCCTAGTACACTTCCCTGGGGGACACCATAAGAAACGTAACGCATTTCAGAGGTGTATTTTGCTTCATTTTTCGTTAAAATATTGACTCTAGTTACTTGTGTCATTTGCTGCCTATCAGTTAAATATGGTTTTAGTAAATTAAGGATATTGCCTCTAATTCCGTATGCGTCTAGTTTATTAAGTAATATGTTGTGGTCTACATAGTCAAATGCCTGCGTCATATCGCAGTAGATTGAGCAAATCGGAGATTTTTTGTCAACATGGTTCAAAACATTTTCAATAAATTCGTAAATAGCCATATTTATTGTCTTATTTTGCCGAAAACCCTTTTGCTCTTTACATAATAGCTTAGTCTTTTCAAGGTAGGAATTAACTTCACCGTAAAGGTATTTTTCAAAAATTTTCGATATGTTTGACAGCAATGCAATTGGCCTATAATTTTTCATTAATTGCCCATTTTCTTTTTTGAATAAAGGTTTTATAATAGTTATTTTAAGATCAGTTGGGAATGTTTCTGTTATAATACATAGGTTAAGGATGTGGCTTAAGTGGTGACAGATGTCATCACTGACCGCTTTTAAAATTTTGCAGTTGATGCCATCACATCCTACACTGTTAGTGTTATTTAGATTTTTAATGATTTTATTTATTTGAGATGACGTGCTTGGTGCCAAAAACATTGAGTTTGATGGTTTATTAATTAAATTAGTCACTTTTTTTCCAGCACCTGGAACAGGGCTTATTTTGTCTATAAAATAATTATTAAATGCGTTAGCTATAGCTATAGGATCATTTATAACGTTTCCGTTAACAGTTTCTATGTTGGTAATCGATTGGTTAGGCAAATTTAGACTCGATCTGTTTATTATTTGCCATGCCGTTTTACCTTTATTGGATGAGGTTTTGATTTTATAGTTATTTTGCGCTCGTTTTGTCAAAGTTATAATTTTCTTAAAAAGTTTACAATAATTTTTATACTTAAGTTTATTTTCTTTAGTGGGGCTTAGTCTAAATTTACAAAGTAAATCTCTTTTTTTTCTACTACAAACCCTAACGCCGTTTGATAACCATTTAGGTTTATTGTTTACTTTGATCAAAACCACTTTTTTAGGAAAACATAGATCATAGAAGAGTTTAAAGTCATTAATAAAATGTTTATATGCTATGTTTGGATCTTGTGTGCTATATATACTAGAAAAGGATAATTGATTCATACACATTTTAAACTTTTCTACGTTATCTAAGCCATAATCTCGTTTTATGGTGCGCCAAGATTTTATTGTAGGTATTTTTTTAATAGGTACTTTAATTAGTTGAGCAGTATGGTCTGACAGACAAAGATCTAAAATTTCTGTTTTGCATTGCTTTTTAAAATTGTGACCAAAGTTGTCAATGCAGCTTTTACTACAAAGTCTAGTGGGTTCACGTATTGCCAGATTAAGATTATAATTTTATAATAGGCATTCAAAATCTAGAGTTACATTATTATTTATTAAAATATCTATATTAAAGTCCCCTGAAATCAAAATATGTTGATATGAAGGCTTGGAAAAATAAGCTAACATTTTTTCAAGTTTGTGAAAGAAGGTATATACGTTGTTTAACTTAGGTACTCGGTATATACATACAATAACAAGTTTATATTCGAGCAATTCAACTGCGCAACATTCGAATACATAGTCGAGACAAAATCTTCTGATATCGGTAATTTCCCTGAATTTGTGTTCCTTTCTTAGTAGAATACATGTGCCTCCCCTCTTGCTGTTACATCGACTATATGTTGATGCTAGAATGTAATTAGGGAGATGTAAATTTATCTCATGTCCTGCCATCATAAAATGCTCTGTTATACATAAAGCATCTACAGGTTTCTTGTTGTGTTTTAGTTCTTCCAAGTTAATATATAATAAGTCTGATTTGTTCAGTAGTCCTGCTATATTTTGGTGCAGTACATATATATGATTTTCAGAGAAAAAACTGACTGTCCGTCGTCTCGTTCTGACAAGATTTAGGTAATTTTTCGGGTGTATTATAGTCAATAGAATTATTTGTGTTAATGTCAATCTGAATAAATGTACAAAAGTCAATTAAAATATTATCCATAATGCGCTCGTATATGTTTCTTGTTCCGTATTTATTGATTCTTCCAGTCATAAGAGAAAACATATTAAGTGATAGTCCGCTGTTACAGTCAAATAAGTAACCGTAGTCATTATTCTGTACGTCAAGATATATAAGATTATTAAACATTTCTACTTTGAAGTTGTATATAGGTGCTCCTGTTACATATGTTGGGCAGCATATTATATTATTAGTGTGTGTCACTTTTTGTAAGGTTTCCTTTATCAAGCTTATAGTAGAAAAGTACGTTTTATCGTCTTTAATGTCATTTTCACCAATAAAGAGTAGACAGTAATCATTTAACGTAAAATGCCTTAATTTATTTTCTATGTCATGTAAGAGGTTCTTTACGGTTCCGTTCGGAATAACATAGTGACAGAAATCAAAATAATTGCCGAAAATATCTTCAATGATGGATATTGTCCCTCTGGATTTGCTGTTGCTTAGAATGCACAGTTTATTTTTATGTAATAGTTTTGGTTCATGTCTTGGCAACTTCGCTTTAATATTGGTTGGTGTCGAGATAAGTGATGGTTCAGAGGTTAAAGTTTGATGTGTGACACGCGTTTGGGTCTCTTTGTCAGCCTTGGTAGTCGAGTTTGGAAGCGTTTTCGATTTATCGTGCATATTATTATTTTGTGCAGTCGGCCCTTTTTTGTTCTGCAATGTTTTGCACGTTTGTTCTTCGTCTAATTGCACTCCCAGTTATTGCCCGTAGTATGTATGAGTTACTAATGATAAAATGTCAAATCCACCTCCATAACATTTTAAAACTGCTAGGATTTCGTACTTTATAGTAAAAAATCTGCGAGTTGATTGGATACAAGTTTATTTCTCCTGGTAACTGCGCGGACTGACTGATTTCCGAATTGATTTATCTCGTGTCACTATCCATAATAGCTTTGTTTGCCAAGTTATATGCTAACTGGCTGTAGGCACATAGTGAACGACTGAATTATATATAAAGGTAACCCATCAGTAAAACTGACCAATATCTTACTGATCCCAACATAATTAGTCCCCGACCAAATTTAATGCGGTTACAAGTCAGTGGTTTAGAGTTATTTATCGTGTGGTGAGGTGAAACGTGTCCGATCGCAAATAAACTGTTAATTAGAAAACCATACATTTAACAAGCTTGCCTGTCACGTAGATGATAGGTAGCGGAATTAAAAAAACAAAATAAATTCTCAATAGTTTTTCACCAGAGGGTTATGATTTTATGGGTACTGGGGCGTTTGCCCCACAAGCCGTAAGTACCACGTACCGAATCGCCGAAGGACTCTTTTTTTATCCAGTATGTATGTTCATCTGTTTCCTCATGACTACTGAACTGCTTATCATAATTTGACAAATGAGATGTCGTTGGAAGCTTCTTGATCATCCTCTGGTTATAAGCTATTTGGCGTCACATTGTATTGAATATGACGCCTTCGACGGGTCCTACTTCCATGTTTCATACTTTTGAGTGATTTTTCAGAAGTCGGGTTGTCTGTGCTAAAGTTAGCCCATCTCTACTTTTTAATGCGATTCCCCTGTTTATATTCCATCAGTTTCTCAGGAAAACTAAGTTAAAGACAACGTTTATAGGAGCTACGAAGAGAATATTAAATTTAGTTCGCTGAGAGGTAAAGTAACTGGGTATTGTGGGCTAATGCATGCAGCGCGAGCCTCGAGCCGCGAGCCGCGGGATGAGATGGAACCCGACGACACTAAACAAATCCGTTTCAAATAAATAATAATCTAATCCCGTGGCTCGCTCGCTCGCTCGCTCTACGAGGGGGCTTTGGAAACAAATATTATTGCGGGATAGGTATACAGTAGCATATTTTTTATGATAGCAAACAAAAATATGTCTGTAGATAATGATAAAAAATAAAAAAACAGATTAAGACCAAACATATTTCGCAACAAAACTTGGAATATCAAATCTTTATAAGTGACATAGCTGACACATAGCACAGGCCCACAGTAGTAGTATAATAACTGACACTTATATAAGCTCCATAACACAAAGTCTTTCTACGTTTATATCTTATTTTCAAAGAGATTTGATGAAAAGGTCCAATATTACACGTGCAAAAGGTAAATTAAATTAATTACATTATACAAAGTTGTACCAGTTTATACTGAAATTATTTTTCCTAAACCACAAAGCCGAAAGATAAACTAGCGAGCTTTAAAAGCCTTTTGCTTCCATATCGCGGCGCGTCTTCGCATTTTTACCGAAAGCGAATTATCTTCACGGAATATTCATGCGGTCTCCGCAGACTGGCTGCGGAGCCTCCCCGGGGATCGTATATTAACATGGAGTCCACTGAGTTTGCCCGCATTGGTTTTTAACTTCCACGAAGCTGTAACGTACTTTGATAAAAATATGACTGTTAATATACGAGAAAAAAGAAAAATATCTATACTAATATCGATACTCAGTTTAAAATTCGAGTGAGAAATGATTTAAGAAATGGCACATCTTCGGATGAAACTGGAAAACTCATATTGGAAACAAATTAACAATAAATCTACATCGCTCATTAAGTGAATTTACTAAAACTAATACATAATACAACTGATTCACATTCGCGAGTAATACGTAAAATAATTAAATATTCCCACATGGAGCGTTTGGCAGGCGGTGGCTGTGGAGGCGGCCGCTCCTTGCCCCGCCGTCACCGCCAAACTCGCTTACAATGGGCGTGCAACCGCGCAGTTTTCCATTCACCAAATTGCATTCCGGTTTAATATCGCCCGAACTGCAGCCGCGTTTGAATCTATCATTTTCAATTTGCCTGTCGCGGAGTTGCGATGCGGATCGGATCTAGGTAATCTACGTAGAGCCGCTTTGGGAATATATAGAGTCAAGTCGAAGTTTGTTAATAGGCGAACTTTTTTTCTTGCGTGATATATTAGTGGGTTCTATTAATGGGGTTTTCAATAAAACATCAATGCAGTTCTACTATTATAATACATACAAACAAAAAAAGTTTGCGTAGTTGATTACGTTAATTATTGTTATGGCAACTGACAGTCCTTAGTTGGTGTCAGTTTGATGCCGTACAATTTGTCATATAAATCGAAGAATTAGCTATCTGTACACCTCTTGACAAATGCTAACGACTACTATAGATACACTACAGACGACAACGACAAAATAAACGTAATGCAATCGTGAAACTCATGCTAGCTAAATCTATTGATGAAAACTTAACACAAATTTTACATCAAATAGATTAATGACTGTATTACTGTGCAAGTTTTATCTATACGACATGCTTTAAGTTAAAACTATTATCATGTAGGTTTTTAGACATATTTTCTATAGTGTACCGGAGCTGAAAGTCATAGATCAGTCCACCGGCGGGCACCTTCAAAAGCCGACGTCCCCGTAACACAATTTACGGCATTAGTGGTGCGACACAACTCACCCTCGCCCCGATGGACCTTCGTCTCGCAGTCATTAGGTCCGCGGCGGCCGCAACAGACGGCATTTAGCCCATTACTTTGTTCAGTAGACCGCAATTATCTGCTGTAGTGTTTTTAATGGGACTTTAAATTATAATTGACGGGCTGTGTCAAGTAGGTTATTCAATGTTATGTTTATCGTTAAACGTGCTCCACTGCTGATAACTATAGATGCAAAGGGCGCGGGGACATTGTACATCGGCACTATTTATGAAAGAGTACTTGTTGCCTTTGATAATCTAAGTAAGCGTCTCGGCATTTATTAAAACCATCTTCTACCGGCGACTTCGTTCGCAGACTTCGATTATTCAATAGATGTGATTATGATAAATTATAGCGTATATGTTATTCTGATGTATAAACAATAATACTACACAGTTTATATAAATCAGCGCAGTAGCTTTTCGTGAAAGAGTAACAGATATCCATCCACACATCCATCCCCACGAACTATCACATTTATAATATTAGTAGTATTCCTTTCTGCATGAATACCACAAGCAAGAAACTTGGTTTAATTAAAGTTGTTTGTAAATATATCAGTATCATATTTTAGTAAATTTTACAAGTTATTATCAGGAATTTCCTCTTTATAATGAAGTGGTAATATCGAGAGTGCATTGTGATTACGGTCTCAAAGGAGAACCGCGGCAGGCTATTAAGTCAGCCATTTATTTGTTCGCCGGCTAATGGGTGAGCCGACAGCCGTCCCCGGAGCCGCCTCGCCACCCTAATATCCCGAATTACGTCTTTTTAATGCACCTTGCTCAATAAATTATGATTTTAATGATAATGATGATGAGATGTAGGTGGTTCAATAATTATAACCAATTTGTACTTTTAGTTCAGTTCGCTGTATTATTTTTATTTCTTTATCTAAATGCCTCCTGGTGCTTCAACCATTCAAATTTGTACCACTGGGATATTTATATAATTTTGATAAGCAGTAATTTTACTATTACTGAAACATACCTCCTAGTAGATAATACAAAAATAACTGTATTCTCTTGTTCTTGGAAGTCAATCCGTCAGTTTCAAAGTGAAGCACAAGTGTCGGCTAATTGGCTGGGCGGCGTGTCTGACACTTTTTGCTGCACTCGCCGGAGGGCGCTTAATTACTTCATCCGCGACACCGTTGCAACTCTTATTTGAGTTGGAAACTTGCAACTCGGAAGGAGATAGTTCAAATTGTAGAAAAAGATACAAACACATTATTTAATGGCGCTTAAAATACAATGTTTTTACATTAGTCTGCGCTGACCGAAACGTTATATAGGAAAATCTATCAGAATTACGTTATTTTAGATCATTTTTCTAAAAAACTTGTACACAAAATCTGTATTTAAAGAAAACCCGCAAAAAATACGTCAAACGATGAACTCATTCAATATCTGGCTCAGAGCGCGGCCGGCAGGCAATGTAACTACGTCTCGAGTCCACCGAATCGTATTTTATTTACGTCATAAAGCATGCCGCTTCGTGCCGGCTGATGCGCAAACAGAATGAGATTAAACTGCAGCATCCGGCGCTGGGCTTTTAACCAGACGGCACGAAAGAGCCGCGAACCTGGTCGGCACACTGCATATTACGTTTTCTATTTTGAGACCCTACCCTCGGTGCACTCAGAACTCACGCCAATCTCGACACCGATAGTGATAATCACCGATCTCACAACACCAACATCGTAATATTTACAAACAGTACATTCTCCTGTATGGCAATAGGGGCAAGTATAATAAAAGATTTAAAGAAATTACGTAATCCCTAACGACTACACGCTACACGCATGAAACCCATTGTTACTCAACATTAGAAGCTTGCGATTCCCATAACAACAAAAGTAATTCAAGTAAAAAAAAAATTGTGATACATTTTTCTTTTAAATGTACTCTTTGTGATTATTGTTTTAAGTTCTCTGTTATAATTTACTTAATCTTTAAAATGTGGGTTAACTTCTACAAGCCCTACATCATACTTGAACAATATTGTTTTTAACTTCGATTTACGTGTTAAAATTTTTACTTACCATGCTTGTATACAGTGAAATTACTTTTATTTTATATGTTTTTAAAGGTGTGTGATAGCCTATAAAAACGTTTTCTTTTAATATGTTCAATATACAATACGAATAAGATCTATTGTATGTAACACTATATTTATTACTTTAATAAAGACATTTTTAAAACAACAAACAATTCAAGTTATTAGTTCTTGTCGCCAATACCGGTCACCCAAAATGTGCACATTATATAACCTCGGCGAGCCAAACCGACTAAAAACTTTATGGACGTATATCAAAAGCACAAGTTTCCAAACGAAGAAAACTTAAATATTATTTTGTGTGCCAGGAAAGTGTATCCAGCGTCCGACGCTTGCCAATAGGTTCAAGTATTTGCGATAATTAATACCGCAACTCGTAGAGCGTACCCCTGAAACAACAGCTCAATGTAAATTGGGCTGCGAGCTATGAATGGTGATTTATAAAGGTGTGTTTAACGTGATTTTGGACCTTAATTGAATGAATATTTCATAACTTCCTAAATATACATGAATATATAATCTTGACGTTTTAACTAAAAAATCTTAGAGACATAGTATTCTTTGATAAATATTGTCTCATCCCACACTTTCAAAGCTGGAGTTAACTGAACTCACTGATAATAATGAAGTGCAAGTTTATAGTTGGGGTGAAAGTATATTCGCGCATATTTCCGAGTACTGTACAAGTGTTTCACATATTTCAGTCATCCGGTTTTAAACCACGCGAACATTAATAGAAATTGAGTTTTGGCAATAAACTAGTAGCAGACTATATGCAAGCGAGATTAAACTCTATTTCCAGGCTAATAAATAGACTGCTCACTGTAAAACTGTTTATCATAAAATGTATGCTCAATAAAGATAGCACAATCCTCGTTAAAACTTAAACATCCTGTTACAAACTTAAAGCATCGGAAGTTCTGATTATTGCGTCAGCTTGTTCCTGTGGAGCAACTCGAGAGTCATTTGTCGCAATGGAACAATAATAAATTGCTTTGTAACTAGTTCCAACTGCCCCAAGTGGTCGTTTGAAAACCTAACAACAAGTACAAAATTTTAACTATTAGTTGGTATAAAATAGGCTTACCACTGGCATACTAAATGCGCGTATATATAAGTATTTGAAATAAATCTTTTTCGCAAGCCCACCGAACGAAAATTAATTCATATTTTATTCGTAGCAGATATCTGAATAATACATAGAAAATATAAAAGGCGGCTAAAGATAGCGTTACCCAACCCATTACGTGTCGCCTACGTACTACATTGCCAGAAGCTAATAAATATAGTTGTGTAACAGAAATAGTCAGTATTTGTTGAAGGACTCTGACACATACTTGACAGAATGTTGAACAACACCGAGTATCCGTTACAAATATAACAGCTCCACGAGTGTACTAACATAATTCGTGGGTCGATTCGTTGAATGAATTTGTCACAAAATACATCAGCTTCGCACTTATTCTATTTAAATGATGCTACCACCGTTATACCTTGACCCTTTGCTCGTCATTGGAGAACCCCGCTTGCTCCATGTATCAACTGTATCGAAGGGGAAGGGAAGCGTCAGGTATACTGGCGGTGTAAATATCGGTATGCGCGCGGGAAATCGCCTCCAGTGATGGGATTGTGTGGGGTAATCGATTACTTTGGAGATATTTGATGTTGACTTTTGTGAGCCCAATTTGCTTTTGTATTTAGCCGAGTGGAGATACAAATTTCTTTTTCTCGTAGTCGCTGTTACAAAGATATTGAAAAATAGGTGTTTGATTAAGAAGACTAGACACAGTATTCGGTTGAAGCTATTGCTAAAGACACAACCACTGTGTTTGCGAACTAAGTGACCTACAAACATTAAGTTATTTATGTATACCTGACCACGAATATGTGACCGGATCTTAGAAACCCATTCTTGCAGAAAATACAAGTAAACATACTACGTTTCTGCTCAAATAAGAATTACTCCACTGTAATCGAATAATATTTCGAGTAAATCGAGACTCGATCCGGTGGCGCTATCGCTAGTGAGGCGAGCCATTTGCAATAACTTATTGCCTTTTATTCGCTCGTCTTCGTACCTCTACCTCCCTGCCGCCCGCCCTCCGCCTCCACCCTGACGCCTTCGCCTCACCCCCGCTGTTCTCCGAAATGTGCCCTACTTCTGTTATGTAAAACTGGACGCGATTAAGTAACTGGTGGTCTGATTAGAAACAATAGCCTTCTAACATTAGTATGCTTTGAAATTAGACTACGTTAGTAAGTAATGTAAATACGTCTTTTGATTAGAAAATGAAAACAAACGATGTTCCGTTTCTAAATAAACACAATTTATTCTTCTTATAGGTCAATAATGAATTTACGAATGAATTAATTATTTTAAAAAATTAATCCGCTCGTAGCAATCACTCAAGTAAGTGAAATTTGTAATATATTTTTGAGATATTTTTTTACTCTTGGAATAGTCCAAACGGGCATAAGGGTAAAATGGATTTAGAATGACCGCGAGCTGGAAAACAATATGACAGGAGATGACGGCGAACGCAGTGTTATTATTCAGAAGGGGTTAGAATACTGTAACTGTTATTGGACGGGTCGACAGCACCAAGCTTCTGTGAAAATAAATACTCGTAAAAGTTACAAAATAGTTCTTCGGGTTTTTATTTATATGACAAGTGATGGCTGTCGATGTCACACACAAGCATTTGCATAAAGATATTAGTTCGTGTAATGTGACGAGGTGCGTCTGACAGCCGGCGATTGAACATGAGTACGCGACCAACTGAAGTCAGACACGTACCTTATTACAAGTTTTTTAACACGTTGGCTGCTCGGCCAGTTTGCATGTACCTACTGTGCGCAGCCAGGTCGATTAGGCCCAGTGGAAGTATTTTTTATGGTGCGTACTGAGTGAAACATCACGGTTTCGACGCCCACTTAGGCAGAAATATACTCACAAGGCTTTTAAAACCTGGTGTAGCAGCTACAGTGTTAAGCGACTTTCGTCAAATCGAATTACTTAAAAGCTTTTATAAAGGCGTGAACGACGTCTGGATACTCTTTTATCACTTGAGACTGATAAATAAACACATTATAGGGAATGTTCGATTCTAAAACGGTCACAAAGTCTTTGAGAGTTTTGGGGTCAAGCAGTGACAGAGATTAATGTATTCAGCAATAAGGACTAAGAACCAAAGAACAGGTAAAAATTAAATAGAGTTCAACTGATGACGGCTCGGTGTAGTGGTGTGATTGTAGTTCAACTGATGACGGCTCGGTGTAGTGGTGTGATTGTAGTTTCGGTTCCCGCTGGCGGAACATATCGAAAATTGCCTTTTTGGAATTTGACCATTTCTGCGTGTACCTGGGAACGCCCTCAGTCCATTGTATGGTACCCATAGTACAAGTTTTGTTTAGTTTGGGTTCATACGATGAGGATGTGATAGATGGCGATAATTATTTACGCATTTACTGACGGCAGACATAACTATGTCCATTATCGAGATAAACTAAAGTCATGAGGTGAACCTAACTATTTAATTCTGGCCAGATACATGTGAAATAAAAAAAGTGTAAGCGCATTAAATAGGTGCGGGAAATGCGTAGTGCTGCTGGCCTGTGGTGTACGGGAGGGCGGCGCGCGGCGGGCGGCGCTGCTCGGATGTATGCTCACCACAGCTCGTTTATACACTTAGCACACACAGCTCTTTACCGTAATGACACTCATATAGTCTCGCGGTAATGAAACGCGCGTTATTCACTCGTTTACGGGTGTTGAGCGGTGCTGAGCGGTGCGGTGCGGGGCGGGGCGGAGAGAGGCGAAACGTGATTTTTATAACTGTTTTGTGAGTCAGATGACGGTATAGCCGCGTGATATAATGTAGGAAAAGCCGTGGTTACGGTTTAATGGGATTACTGAGAGGCGGGAGAGTAATATCGTTTTATGAGTTCAGAGTGTAATTAAAACTTAGATGTGATGTGGAGAATAATAAAAAAGTTTTAGTCGGTAACGTGTATGTTTTTCATGAATATTTTAAGTATTTTGATAGAGCCAACAAGGCATATAGATAAATTATTGTCTCTTCCTAATCCAGATTAGAGCAATAAATCAGAATATTATGACAATAGGCAAACCATAAAAATATTTGTCAAATAATGACTGCACTGCCGATGCACCCCTATCTTACTTTTCCGGTACCTAGTAGAGGCGTGATAAAATATATTGTTAAGTTGTACAAAATATCATTTGTAAATATTTAATTGATAGGTACATTGGTTGGTTACCTCTGTAATTAAAATGTGTTGATCCGCAGTCGCTCAAAAGTGATCTAATCCAGATGACAGTTAACGAGGCGCTGGGCACGGCAGTCGTGTTTTTGCCAAAGTGCATGTGATTGGCCTAGTAACAACAGTTGCGAGCGATGCGCTCAATCAGTGCACGTAACGTGAGCTTTGTGTTGAATATGTTAGCGATGGTGAAAGCAGTGACCTGTTGTTTTATTTTATATAATTAGGAACCTTTATCTCACACCCCTAATCAGAAGTAGTGTCAATGTTGAAAGCAGTTAATGTACCTTTAAATTATTATTTCACAATCGCATCGCTTCATCGGATGGTTGCGGGTTGTATTCCCGTCAGCAGGAAATTTGATCTGGGTCTAACTGGGATCGCTTTTAGACCCATTGTGTAGAACCTATAGGTATAGTACAAGCGTTGCTTAGTTAGGAATTATACGTGTTGTGTATATTGTGTTGTCTGGTGATATGTTTTTATTTATTTACAATGATCTCCGCATGTAGGTATACTTATCATATATACTTGAATACTTTACTACTGAATCGGGTTTACAAATAAAAAACTTGTAAATTCTTTTGATGTTGTCTGCTCATGGTAAATAACTATATACCTAGATAATACAGTATCGTGTTTGTTTGGCTGTGTCGTAAATATTTGTATGTCCTTATTCCTATTATGTCCTTTTTATGTCCTAACCTAAGCAATGACAACAGAAATTTAAATCAAAATGAAAAAAGTACCGCAAACTACAAAGCTGAAATTCATAATGTTGCGCTAAGGTTGTTTTCGTCGTGTTGAAGTTCATTGTAACATAATAGGTAGTATTTGAACTCCGTCCAACAGTAGTATGGTAACAATAGACTATAACAATAGTAAATAGTTTGCCAAAGTTGAAGGACCTTGAACAATAGCCGAGTCTGAGAGCGGAGGTTAAGCTTAAATGAAAAGAGATAAGGCTATCGACATAATCTGGTAGCCCTTAGAGACTAGTTAACTTGTTTGCAGTCAATAACTATGTAGGTGCGAGATGATGTAATTAATTTCTAAACCCGACGTAGCCGCCTAATTTTCGCAAGCGCACACGCTCGTAGCAATGCTACGTATATTCGTAGCACCGCTACGAACACATGGATTAGTTTAAATGTGGCGTAGCACCTGCGTAGCGCAACGTAGAAGTCATTAGGACACGGCGTTATTAGGGAATATTAATTTCTCATTGTAACTTGCCTGTATTAACGATGGATAATTAATGATATTGAGCGGTGGATTTCGAATTAAAAAGCAACTCTGACCTCATTTTTATTAATATCTTATCGATAACGGTGCCTGTTTATTTATCTCAGACTGGTTTAATCAAAGTTATTCCGCCCCTGAAGCTAATACTCTCGCCGACGCTGCGCCGCCCACCACAAGTTTTATGATACCATCTCTGTTTGAGAAAAATACGGTCAAGTGTGACATTTATGTTGCAAAGTGTAAAGTATTTAAGTCTTTATTCTAATATTACATATTTGAGCTATTGTCTGATTCAGTTTGGGAATGATTTAATCCTACTTGACTCCATTGTACTGTTAGTGCTTCACGGCGTGCAATATTGATAGGTTTTGCCTTCACCGATAGGGAACCCCAAACCGCCAACTAAAGTAATAAAGATGAGTCGGAACTGTTTGCCGCTGAAGATATATTTTTACAGCCGCAATACTGTAACCTTTTCGTATGCCGTAATGTTATCGTGCTGTAATATATTCTTTCGACGCGAATAAAGTTACAGGGGTGCTAGTTTGTCACATAAAAGTGAATCGTGTTACTAACATAGGCTGCGACAAACTCTGTTTGAGCAGCATTTTGTCACATAGAGTTTTAAATGAAGTTTTATAAAGAGTGATGTAAAAAAATAATAAGGGCCTATCATCAATCATAATAATATCGCTCATTAGAGTTGACCTAATCGCTGAAAGATTTGGCAGATTGAGTTTTTAGTAGTAAAAATAGTGAGATTACAGGTAATTTAAGATGTTAGTATTTTTTTTTCTATAGCCTTTACATGTCCAATCCTGGGCAAAAGCCTCCCCTTTACTTCTCCACACATCTCGGTCTTGGGCTATTTCCTGCCACGATGTCCCCGCAAAGGTGTTCAAATAATCTCGCTACCTCTTCTTCGGTCGACCTCTTTGTCGACCGAATATGCATCGTCGAGTAATATGCATGTGAAATTAAGCGTGATACCATACTTTTCAAACGGTCTCTTACTAACTCATGTTGCTTTTTCAGAGTGCTATTATTTGTGATTAGGCTTACCGATAGCCAGTTAAAATAATTTATCGAATAGCCGATGCCTTGAGACAGAACAGAGCAGCAAAACCATCTTGAAGATGTGAACCACCAAACAAAGAGTACAACCTGCTCATAGTGTTCTACATGATGTAGACAATCACGTGAATTACCATCGTAATGTGTATCGTCCGCGGGCTGTTAGCTCCATTGGCCGGTGTTTTTCAGCTCGATTGGCTCTCAAAGCGGCGCCTCTCTGCGTTCACATTACCACTTCAAAAGGCGCAAAAGGCGACGAGTGCGATGTGCCTCGTGCCTCTCATTGCTCTATTTTACACACGCTCGCATTGCATTTAGTGGGGATTTAAAATACGACTCTTGAAAATTGCCGACCTAATAGTCCTTCTGAATGGACGGCGTTGATTTTAACACGAGATACTTTCGTTATATATATATTTTTTTGTCAGTTAATGGGTTGTTATGCAATGCAGCAGTTAGTTGTGTAGGTACTTAGCAGTATACTTTGTACTGTCACGCAATAAATGTAAAGTGATGGAAGTCAGATTTTGAGCTACATCAATTGTATTGTATGCACAATAATATTTGCAAGGTGTCGAAAAACAAGGCACAGTTGAAGTGAATGTATTTATAACAAATTCCGTGGCGAGGGAAGCTACTAACTATAATCATACGTTTAAAGAAAATAATAATATAATAATAATATCGCCAGACAACACATACTCATTGTATGATCCCAAACTAAGCATAGCTTGTACTATGGGTACCATACAATGGACTGGGGGCGATCCCAGTTACACCCAGACCAGGGCAAATTTCGAAAAGGCCATTTCTGAAATTTGACGCTGGCGGGAATCGAACCCGCAACCACTCGGTTCAGTGAGTCAAGCGGCCTACTCTTAAACCACTGGACCAAGCCGTCGTCAAATCAGACAATTGTTTTAATTATGCGCGGCTCAAGAGATAAATAAATATAATCAAATGTAATCCTAATAAGTATTAACATTTTAATTAAGCCCCGTATTACAAGTCTAGCTCCAACAACTTCGGAACAATCATTACAGTATAATAATAACAATGGAAGCACTAAAACGACTACAGCGGTCAAGTTCTTAATTAAAATGTAAAAGGCTACAATGAGAGACAATTACTGCGACACTCGGGGCCGAGCGCGAGCGACCCGCACTCACTGCGACATAAAAAGCCCGACAGACAAGTGTAGGTATATGAGTCAAATGTACAATAAAAATATGTCAAGCATGTGGGCCATTTGGAACCGCTGCTCTTTGGGGTGAACTTGTTATGGTTTGAACTATTATGTCTATTATATAGAAATACGAGGATACAATGTCCATGCACTTTGATTTGGGTGGAGTTACAAAAATGGATATTTTACAGTCAGCTTATAATGGAAACATGTTAGCTAATGTACTGAAGTAGTTCCTCAAACTACTTTTAATCCATAAAATAGTTTAGGAGGCTTTTATGTTGTAAAATTCTAATATTCAGCGCACACGAAATGAATAAAAGAACTACCACCGCTCCGGACTTGTGGTATTATTCTCATCTTTTCGGTGGCAGTGCCGCGCGGCCTGTCTGTAAACTCCATGATAAAAGCAGCACGTTATGCGTCGCTTCCATTCTTAAAAAGCGCTTTTAATGTTTTAAGACTATACACAGCAGTAATAGTATGCAGTTCGTGAAAGGATTATTTCCATGGCAATTAGCTGGGTATTATTATTAACGTAACTTACTGCAAGCAGTTCTACGCGTTAAGTAAAAGTGCTTCTTTTATCAGTTTCTTCAAATTATAACCTACTACTTCGATAGAATTATCGAGGGCTATTAGGAACTGGGCAAGATACATGAGGATTTTTTTTTTGAAAGGACTACGCTGTTGGCCGTTAGGTGGCCTTTACAGCTTCATCGGAGGAGGATACATGAGGAGTAAACGGTCCTAACATAAAGGAGAATAAAGTTTACATGTACCAAGTTTACTAGTGTCATTATTTTTGTTGATAAAGCCCTGAGCTCACAGGTGAGAACAGGCTTTTTTAAACACATAACGAAAGGTAATTTTTCAACGATATGTCATCTATAACGCGAGCGTATTATGACATGTGGGTGCGTAACTTTAACCACAGAAATTCAATCCTTAAGTATATTGACACAGAGTTCAGTTTGTTCAGGTATTAGTAAAAACTGGACGCTCGCTTTTTGACGCCCCAGTGTGTGCACAGGGCTTAATTGGTCACAGTTATGAAAAAAAAAAAAGAAACACTTAGAATATAAATACACGCCCTTTGTTAAATAATATCTGAAGCTAGAATTATTTCAATTAGATCCTTGAGCGTGAACTCCGGCGCTCCCCTTGTAGTGGAAACTTGTCGGGGGCAACTAGCCGAACGATTGTAATTGGATTTACAAGATTGCATCAGCTGCTTCGGTCTTCAGGCTGTTGGAGTAAAACTACGTTGTTACTACTTGTTTGACCTTAATAGTTAAGTTGTTTATTAAATGGGCATAGTTAATGTGGGCTGTTCATCTTAATTTGAGATACCTATGCACGGCTTAGCATGACCGTGTAGACATAGGTTTTATCTCTCTTAACTGTCAGATTTGTCGAGAAAATGACGTCACACAGAGCCTTGTCCAGTACAAAAAGCTCAATATAACGTAATTTTCTTGACAAATCTAACAATTGAAAGGGATAAAACTTATAAAAAGAGCGACTGAATTACTGGTATTGCTTTAATAGTATTTTGCCTGAGGTAACTTACGTGAACTTTGACTTGCCTAATATAGAGTCCCTATTTTAAACATACGACGTTTAACGTTCACAAACTACAGTAACGAGCAAGAACCATCTCTACAATATTGTAACGCTGTCAATTGATATCCCGCTACTAAAACAAGGTAATTCTCACGGCTTGTCGGCAGTGCGTGAGGATCGTTGGTAGTCACGGCGCACGTGGCGGGCGCTCTGTCCACTAATCCCGCTGTTGACGTGGATTCGAGCCAACAATGAAGGCACCCATGATACCTACATCAGGTATTTAGGGACTGTCACTTTGGGATCCCTTTGTGCAATGATTGATAGAGTTTTAGATGTTTTATGACATCCTATGAATCTTCATGTCATGTCTATCTAGACGTGGTGTCAGGTTACCCGGTAACCGGCTTATTATATCAAACATGTTGTTTACGGGATTTAAAATATCTCATCTAACTTATCGGTAGTTAGTTACACCTACAACAGGATCTGTTTCGTACGTGAAACATATATATATATGTGCAGGTGTCGTGGCTGATGATTCCAATATAAAACACACAACACTTTTGAGCACTTGAATTCGTTTTACTTTCCAAAGTTTATAAATTATATTAAAGTAACAACCGACCAGTTCGGCGGACGCAGCGAGAGAGAGAATTGCCAGCACAATAATTATAAATATTAAAACTATAAACTAAATGTTGTGTTGCCAACAGGATCTTCATAGCATAGATAAACAAAAAGAGTTTGCGTGTTGTATGTCATTGTAGAACTTAGTTAGTCATATTAAATAGAGTCAGTGTCATACACTGACTTTGTATTAAAAACAGGAATGCAATGGAAGGTCTAGTTATCAGCTACGAACAAAAAATCTCATCCCATGCGCATGATATCGCGTGCACCGGACTTGTCCCGTGACGTCATTGCTCGCCTATAATCCGCCGCTAATCCTGCTCTCTGGACCGCGCTCCATGCAAACATAACCCTGCGTCCATCAGACACTTATCGCGAGGGGAATAGAGATCAATTTGGGATGCGCAGCCGTGTTGTTATTATTGTAGTAAGGATCGCCGTCATAAAGGCTTATAGGCGTTTGGCAGATGGAGCCGCCGCGTACTCGGGGGGTATAAACTTGTGTCCGTTTCGATAAATACAGACGGGCAGCGTGGATAGAGCCACGCTCGGATTTGTTCGGTTTCATTGAGTCACTTTTGATCAATTTTAGTATATTTTAAGGATTGAGAATATGATGATCCTAATTAATTGAAAGATGAAATGTTTTTTTTTTTCTTCGAAATAAATTCACTATTCCAATACAATTATAACAGGATAGTGCTCAGGAATGATAGTAGCAGCCTCAGTGTAATTAGTAGGTATAATACACAAACACTCGGCCGCTATATACCGAGATAGTTATTTAATTTCGTTAAACTCGCCACCGGCGAGTCTAATTAGCAACACCGCAAGTAACACCTCCACTCGTATGACGCGAGCACCCAAATACACTAAATTACTCACTCAAAATTTCGCTACTCGTTTAAACTAAAAGTTGGTAAAAAGTTGAGGTTGAAGCGTACGGGCGGCGCCTAGTTGCAAAATAAAACACTACGGTGCGTAAATATAGGCGGTTGTAATGTAAAGTAATGAGATACGTTTTATTTATGTTCCATTTCTAATAATTAATGTGGCACATTTTATGGTTTTCTATAGAGATCAGTGAGGAAGGTGGACGAGAGTAAAACGTGAATCAATTTCAATGTTGCAAAAAATAATTGAAATGTCAGTTTTTTTTTTTTTTTGAAAGGACTTACACTGTTGGCCGTGAGGTGGCCTTTACAGCTTTACCGGAGGAGTGGCGAGCGCAGAGTGCACTCCAACCAAGGCCTTAAGGGCGGAAAGGGGTGGCAACTAGCTCAAGGGCGCCACAGAGGGCACGACCTCGGCTTGGGCAGTTACCGTGAGGGGAGAGGTAGTGACTGCGCTCCTAGGTGCAAAGATGCACCTACGAGCGGAAGAGGGGGTTCCTCGACCTCGCCGGCGAGATCGGTGTCTGTTTGAGGCTGGTGTAGGTGTGTTGGTGGCCCTCTCAACGCCCGGGTCGAGGAGGGCGGTGATCGTGTCGGGAGGAGAAATGTCAGATATAGTTCCATAAACATGACACGATAATGTTTGGTAGCATCATCTGTTTCTTGAAAATTATAAGTCTAATCCGTCTTTATTCGGCGGCAAGTCGCTAGTAATCTGATTTGCCACGAAATAAAATAAAGATAAGCCGTACGTTAAGATGTAGGTTATTCCTAATAGCCGCACAATTCATAAATCTCTTTTTATGACGACGAAATATAATATTAGGACGGAGATACCTATTATTTTCATTGTATCGCTTATGGTAGTGTTCCGTAGAGCAATAAAAAAGGCTTCGAAGTGGGTAAAATAAAACTAGGGCCGGTTGGAATATCCGGGGCGGTGCGGTTCGCGAATTCCCAAAAAGCGGTAACAAGTGGAATATTCCGGCCGCGGCCACTTTTTATTTGTGTTAGTCTCGTTAATGTGGGAGCGCCCAGATTGGGCTCACTTTCCGTTTCAACTTATTGCGAGTGTTGGCTTCCAATTCATATTTTTGGAGTGACCGCAGCGGAGGATCGCCGCGGACTTTATGTACCTACATATTTTAATATTGTGTGTTCGTCCATTGGGTTTATTAGCGAAGCTCAAACGACTTAGATTTAAATTGTATAATGTGGTAAGTACGTACGAGTTATAATCGAGTTACTGGTACCTATCGAGGGGTGAAAGGCTATTTGAATTAAACGACATATTTCTTTATTTGCAGGAGAGCATACTCATTCGACGCTGAAAAATTCACTGATTCCAAATGATGTTTATAAGTCAATATCGCCCAAAAGTGTCGCTTAAGGGAAATAAGGGTGAAACCCCTCAATATAGGTCACCCATCTGTTTTAAAACCGACTTCAAAAGGATGAGGTTTTCAGTACAGCCCACAAGTTTTTTTTTTAATGAATTCATAACTCCTTCGTTTGTTAACAGATTTTCCTCTATATCTATGAAGGTTTTTAATTTCAAAAATATTTTAGTTGGGGGTTAAAATTCTTAAAAAAAACAGTAATATTGACACAGACTTGGTTTTTCAGAAATGTTCACCTCATGGTCACTACTCATTAATGATGTACCGTAAAGGTGGAAGTTCATCTCACTTTTAATTAAAATTAAACCCGACACAGTACCATGATTAACCCTCCGTACGCCGGAAAGAGCTCTACACAATGAGTAATTAATATTTAAATATTAATTACTCATTGTAAAAGTCATAAGCCCACGTGTAATTATAACCTGGCCGTGCTGAGCCGCGCGGTGGTTACCTAACTAACTCTGTTTTTATTACGTTCCTCTGATATTACAATCACTGACCAACCATGTGTCTATAAAACACAACATAAATAAAATAATGAGAAGTTATAGATTTAAGACAACAATAAAATTACAATACATAGGACAACATGATTCAAAGATTGACAATCAAACCGTTTGAGGCGTTCGATAAATAAATGAGTTATCTAAATAGTAAATGTAAGTAAGTATGATAAATCAGCTTGGGATTGTACAGCTCAGGTTCAAAACAAAAATCAAAATATTGCCCTTCATGTCAAAGTGTAGCGTGTGTTGACTTACTAACGTATTATTATCTTATCATTATGATTAAAAGCAGCTTTAAAGGCTGGAGCTATATGTACCTGTGTATTTGTGACAAGTTTTGGCGATTTAAAAAAAGACTGAGTTTCTTGCCGGATCTTCTTGGTTGAGGTCGCGTTTCAATCCGGTAGTAGTATAGTATAGTATAAGAAAATAAATGTGAACTTGACAATTTTAATTTGACAATTTAAGATATTTCAAACAAACTGTTTCTAAAATATGAACCTTAATTCTTGTAACTAGAGTTTAAAACTTTACTAGCGTGTGTGACATCGAATGGCTTTGTACAGTGTATATTTATGAGGCAGCGTGGAGTGCGCGTGACAGTTATTGTTCTGGATGGGAATATAGTTTTGTAATGCAGTAGCAGTCTACTACAAACATAAAAACAACGACAGTTGTCATTGTTTTAGCATTACTCGACCGTAGTGAGGTCGACTTGTAAAAAAGTGAATAATATATTCAGAAAATATTTTTTGTTCGATGCGAAATGCTCTTAGAATTTTAAGGTTCACAAAGAAATAATAATAGAACAAGAAAGAAATAATATGGATATATAAATAACGGTGTTCAATTTAAACGCAATAATACGAGTTTCACATGTATTTATTAAACGCACGTCTTGAGTCAACAATAATGTCTGACTTCGTTTGACATTCCCTTGATGTTAAATTCAATGCAATAGTTACCGAAATATATTTTTTAACATATTTAAGCGGTTATAAGATAAATTCCTATGGATAATCAAAATAAATTAAGGTGATTGCTTCATGTGAGATTTCACACAAATCTTAGGACGTAAAAATAGAGAAGACAGCAATTTTATCCGTTACTACGGATGAATATGGGTTTACGCGGTGCGTGAAGTATATTTGAAGTTTATTTATTGCAAACGTGTTAAATTGAACTCAGTTAAATCGATAACAAAAGTTCCCGTCGAGTGTTGGTCACTCGTCGTTACCGGCTAATAAGCTGATGTTTGCTATCTATGGTCGCGGCAATACAGCTGCAGCTTGCGAGGCTAGCATTACTGCATCAGATAAAAAGTTATGATTAGTCGTTCTTGTTTACAAAGTTAGTTGTTTGTGTTGTCTTTTCAGGAATAGTTTCGGTTAGTTGCGGCGCTCTCCATTAAACTTTTAAGTTTTGGCATCTTTGTTGCACGCTTTATAGCGCGCAAACACCTTTAAATATATCAACATGTTTGTGCATTTGACCGTTTGAAAATAATGCGGGTTTTCTTTCGAATTTTAATTAGTATGAACGTCTCAAGCGATAGTAATAAAAAATACGCCAAAGCTCTCAAAGCCTTACAAATTTTAATATTTCCATGGAGTTCGTCAATGCCATACGTAAGTAATTTAAAAGTGACTTAACCAACGTATTTATTTGTTATGCAGTATTTTATAATTTAGTTTCAAAAATAAGGGGTAACAAACAAAAGCGAATGTTCATACATACTTTTATTTGATTTAGTTATAAAAGGGTGTGTTGGTCGCTTTGTGCGGCTCTCA